>QLSR01001484.1:483748-499791 GCA_031780015.1 Citrullus colocynthis
TTTTTTTTTTTTTTTTTTTTTTTTTTTTTGATAAAAAGGGAGGCTACATGTAACCCACCTATATATTTATCAACGAGCCTAATTTCTCATACCAACCAAGCTTCCTATACAACCTAGCACAAGATTCCCACCGCCTTATTACCCCATACCACCCTATGTCGAAGAAAAGTATCCATCACAATATGATTTTTTATGGTTATATACCATCATTAACCTTTCTTAAGCAGTAACGTAACCCCACGTGACTTAGCCAATGACAATTTCTACCTTGATCCATATAATTTTGAACAAGAGGGTTCATCCTTTTCAAGATATGGTGCAACAAAGGAAAATACTGGTGTAGAAGGGGAGCTTGTTGGAGATGGGTTTCCAGATGAGAATGAAAATGAAGATGAAGATGGATATGATGGTGAAGACTATGAATATGACAAAGACGACAAATTAGAAGATGACTTTGATGAATTGATTGAGGCTGGTATTGGAGATGATGTTGAAGATGGTGTAAATGAAATTAAGGAATGGGATGGTGATAAGGATTGTGTTGGTATAGTACCAATTGGTGGCACGAGTTCTGCATAACCTGAAATGTCTTGCACTGAGATGCATATTATTACGTCTGATCAGGTGTTTGGTAAGGATGATATTGATATTGAGCTTGGACAAATATACCTTTCAAAGAAAGCGGTTACATATGCATTATCGATCTTTGCCATTTGTCAAAATTTTGAAACTATTGTTGACAAATGCACGAAGTCCCTAGTGACAATTATATGTAAACATGATACATGTGGATGGAAGGCTAGAGCTCGAAAGCTTAAGAATTCCACATTTTTTAAAAATAAGTAGGTATATTAATAATCATACATGCTCTCGCCAACTAATGGACCATGAACACCAATAGGCAAGACAATAATAAGCATATCTAGAACAAAAAACAATTAGCAACAAAATCGTCTCCTATGGCCACACCTACAAACATAAGACCGTTATGAGGTCAAACTCTTCCTTACCGAAACACACTATGTTCTCGAAGAGGTTAAAACTAATCACGTTTGATCTATCATCCGTGACCTCCCTAAGCAACAAGTGATGGATGAGCTGCCCATTAAGGGAGATGGTGCAGTCAAAATGGGTCCAAAGATAGTTTACCTAAACATATCTACTTGAATCCTACTTAACTTCCTAAGCATGACCTCATAGGTTTTGGGTAGATGGCAACACGAGGTCAATTGTGCTTTAAAATACTCCTTAGGTAAAATTCAAGGCTCCATTAAATTTACCTACACATAAACAAAATGATAGATAAGACATGATATCTACCAAAAAAAAAATAAATAAATAAAGTAACATTTTGTGTTTTTTTCCTTAAAGTTCTGATGACCAATTTTACGAGAAAAAGTGATAGAGAGATTCCTTCATCGTAAGTTTGAACTTATCAGGAAGGAATTGAGCTATTTGTCCCTTTTCCCATAAAGTTTCGATGACTAACTTTACTGGAAAAAAGACAAAGAGCTTCTTTCCTGTTAAGTTTGTACTTATCGGGAAAAAATTGAGCTTTCTGTCCCTTTTCCCCTAAAGTTCTGATGACCAACTTTATGGGAACAAAGACAGAGAGCTTCGTTCTTGGTAAGTTCAAACTTATCGAGAAGGAATTGAGCTCTTTGTCTTTTTTCCCGTAAAGTTATGATGACCAACTTTACGGGAAAAAAGACAAAGAGCTTCCTTCCTGGTAAGCTTGAACTTATCGAGAAGGAATTGAGCTCTCTGTTCCTTTTCCTGTAAAGTTTGGTGACCAACTTTACGGAAAAAATGACAGAGAGCTTCCTTCTTGGTAAGTTTGAATTTACCAGAAACATTTGAGTGTTCTATCTCTTTTCCAGTAAAATTTTGATCAGAACTTTACGAGAAAAGGGACAGAACCCTCACAACTTCTTGGTAAGTTCTCCTCGGTAAGTTTTCCTCGCATCTTCCTACTAAGTTCAAACCCACCATTCTTTTCATTTTGGAAAGCCTAAGTTAACCCAAGTTTTTCAAAACAACAAATTTATTCATTTGAGGTCCATTACTCAACATAAATTGTTGTTCTTTTAGGGTGGATTCGACATAAACCTAGATTTCAAAATAGTTAAAGTCCTTTGTGGTTTTTTATACTCCTAGCAGAAATCACACAAAAACCCATCTCTAACATAATATTTCAATGCTATGTAAAACGTTCGGAAAAAAAACCCTAGAAATGGAATCTGAACAAAGTACCTTTGTCGAAATCCAAGATACTTGTGTAGAATCGAACCGATGAAGGGTTTTTCAGAGAGGAATGGAGGGAGATGATTTCGGGAAGAAATTGAACTGTTGAGAGCTATTTTCCAATTTTCCCCCCTTCCAGGTAATTTCTAAGCGAAGAGGAAGAAGACACAAGTGTTGGGACTCGGAATGGGACATTTGAACTTACCGGAAATTAATGAGGACAAAAAAGACATTTCACATTGTGGGGCTCTCCACTAAAAACCTAAAATAGCGAAAAAGAAGTTAGAAAAAGAAGTTGTTTAAAAAATGGTTAGATTTGTCCTCCAAAACTTTTTTTAGGTTAGAAATAGCAATTTTCGCAAAAAGCTATTGACTCTTGTCTTCGTTTGATTGTTCCATATTCAATTGAAAATATGTTTGGGAGCAATTCTAAAATAGTTAAAATTATTTTATAATTTTTTAAATTACTTTAAAAATAATTTTAATCATTCAAAGTCAATTTCAACCATATGAAAAATGCAATTAATAATGTAAAATTAGACACTAAGTTAATTTCAAGCAATTAAAATTAAGTTAATTATTATGGAAAAATATTTTCAACTCTAAACTTGGCATGTTGTATTTTAATTATAAGGGTTTGATTTCATCAATTTAAATCTCAAACTTGGTACTTTGTATCAATTTTAACCCTAATAGAATCTAATCGAGGGTGTAAATTGACATATTTTGGAGTTAAAATTGATATAATTTATCAAATTTAAAGTTTAAATTGATGAAATTAAAAGTTTAAGGTTAAAATTGATCCACCTAGTCAAGTTTAGGGTCAAAATGAACTTTTGTAAAATGATGATGAAGAGTGGTTATTAACAAATATATATATTTTAAAAATATTTTTATAGAATATTATTGAATTTTTACTACTTTTCACTAATTATTAAACTTTTAGTTGATCTTATATTGTTATTTTAGATATAGATCTACTCCTTAGTAATATGAATCATTTGCTAGAGATGTAGGACAAAAATATAGGATTAGCCAATTTAATTATTTATTCATTCATTGTTGTAGCTAAATACCATATTGAATAATTATTTTTTTTAATTAACCCATCAATTCACAAATTATTATATGCATATAATTGAAGTAATCTTCAAACATTTGTTGTTCTTTTAATTTGTACTTGCATTTCTTTATTGAATATTTATCAACTGGACAATATAATTATTTGTATTATTAGTTCATGAAGAACAATAAGGGCAAAAGGAGGAGAAAAAAAGGAAAAAAAAAAAAAAGACCACTATGTACTTCAACATCATTCAATTTTATATTCAATAATTTCCAACCATTTAGCATTTAGTCTATTTTTTAAAATCTAACACTAGCTAGATGACAAATTCCCAATTAAACCTAAAAATAGTAAGATTTCACCACTTAATTTACTATTTATTAGTTGATATATATGCAGTGTCCTAAATTTTAATATTGTGAGTAGATAGATATAAATATTAAAAAGCACTTTTTATGACAACATTTTGTGATGCGACATTACATACCCCTGACATTCTTTTATTGAAAATTAAGACAATGTATTGATATTTTAATCAAAGTTTTAATTTAAAATTATCCTAAGAAATGTCATAATGTCAATGTCACATTTTCATGATTAATTAACAACGAATATTCTATAAATTATTTGCCCAATACAAATCATAGTTTTATCATTTTCGAAATAATACAAAATTAAAAATCATAATTTACTTTAAAGCATTCATCAAATGCTTTCTATTATTCATTTTTTTAATTGATCGTAATTAAATTGATATGAAAGGCATAATTAAAGAAAGAAAAATTGAAATGAAAGGAATCTGCTGCATTTGACGTAGCGTGGGTTACAATGTGCGTCATATGGATAGGATCATTGTGAGATTGACACGTGGCTTCCTTGTCTGCCGTTCCATGTGGTTAAAGTCAACGGTTCTGATTATAATATAATAAATTTCGGTTTTAAGTCAAGTCATCCAGCTTCCTCAGCCATTGATTTTGTTTATTTACTTTTAATCCCGTTTTGTTTGACACCTAGCTATTGAGATAAGAATATTGGTTATTTATTTATTTATTTATTATAATACTTATTTATTCGAGTATTACATTATGAATTTAATGGACTGGTGTTAAAAGTAGTTTTAGTTGAGCGCTAATTGGCTTACACTTAGCTTATTTTGAAGCGATTGATCAAGCTAAAGCTTTAGTTGAAAGGTTGATTGTTGTTGAGAGAAAATGGTCTGATTCAAATCTACCCCTTGAGGTTAAGTCGGATACCCAGGTTATTAAGTTTCTTTATAGCAAAGAGTTCTCTTTTGCTAAAATTGAGGTTTTCATTAAAGATATTCTTGTTTTTAGAAAGGTTGCAACACTTTACATTTTTGTCACATTCCTTGTGAGGAGAACAAAGCGGCTCATGCTTTTGCAACTTTGACTTCCTCTCAAAGTTGTTCTTTGATATAAAAATATGTTTTTTTAGATAGTATTCTCTCTTTCATTAATGATGAGATGTCATTGAAGATATTTTTGTTGTAAACATTTTACATTGTTGTCACATTCTCGTGAGAAGCACAAAATAGTTCATGCTTTTGCGACTTTGGCTTCCTCTTAAGATTGTTCTTTGATTTGGAAAGATGTTTTTCCAAATAGTATTCTCCCTCTCATTAGTAATGAGGTGTCTTGAGAGTAATTAGTTGTCGTCTCTGGTGTCATATTCTTGTGTAAGAAAAAAATGGCAAAATTTGATCGTCATCCCACAATCTACATGACATTATTAACTTTCCTATTATAGTTTGAAACTAATGAGATTTTTAAATATTCCTTGTATGACTATTTTAAGAGTTTTTGATGCCCTCATGAAATATAGATTTTTCAGATTCTTGAGTTGAAGGCATCCCCATTCTACATTTTTTGCCTTTTTATTTTTTAATTATATATATATATATATATATTAATCTTCATTTGCATTATATAACTAAAATAAATATTGTCAACCATATATATCATTTTTTTTTGTTATATCATAATTCTTATTTTTCTTAGCAAGATGTTCAAATTTAAATTTAAATTAATATTTATTTTATAAAAAATCTCAGATTATGATATATTATTTTGCTGAGAAAAATAACATATACAAAAATAAGGAAATTATTTTAAATGATAAAATTGTTAAAAATATTTACAAATAATTACAAAACATTGCAATCTATCTCCAGTAGATTATTATGTCTATCATGGCACAAACAGACACAAATAGTAGTTTTTGGCGTTCTATCGCAAATAAACAATAAAATTTTGTTATATTTGTAAATATTTTGGTTCATTTTAAACATCCTAAAAGTAATAAACATTGTATCAATTTAAAAAAAAAATCAAATTGATAAAAACAAATACGTTATTTAAGTTCAATTTATATCAAATTAATTATAAATTAATAGACACTTGTAAGGGCATACTTGGAACATTATGTAAATTTAAGACATTCCTGAGTAGGGTTCCTTTGAAACAAACACAATATCAAAATATTCCAGATATCTGCAAAAATATTCATACAAAACAAACATGGTAATCTAAAGATGTCGTACATTTATAATTTTGTATATCTCTAATTTCGGACATCTAAGATTCCGATTATCTATATTTTCAAAAAACAAACGGCTCCTTAAAGAGTTGAAACCTAAATAAATAGATAAATAAAATAGACACTTTAATTTCAAAACCAAACGAACACAAACTTCAAAGTTTACTAAACCAAACTTATAATTTAACCAAAAATTTACTTTTCTTGTATTTAGTCAACCAACCTATACCAGAAACCAATTTTACTTCTTACATGAAAGACATTTGAGAGTGATTCTTGAATGATTAAAATTCTTTTTTTTCATTTTTTAGAATCACTCCAAAAATATTTTTAACCATTCAAAGTCAAATTTAATAGAATGAAAATTGTATTTAAAAATGTAAAATTAAATATTTAATTAATTTTGAATGCTTAAAAGTATATCACCTAGTAGTTTTGAACATGGACAAAAGTGATTTTAACTATATTAAATGCACGAAAATGCAATTTGATACCTATACTTCCTTCAAAGTTGATGGTTAAAAAAAACACACTATTATACAACATAAAATACAATATTTTATGATTTTAAATAATCTTTTATTATACAAAAAGATATCATTTTTCACCTACCATAAGGATAAATTTATTAAAAAAAGGCAACCACAATTTGACTGCTCATAAAAGCGTTAAATGTTGATTCAATCATCATCTGCATACCCCTACTAACTATTGAATATAAATTCAAGACACCTTTCTCTACATCAAACAGTAAAAAAAACTGTCAGCCACATTATGACGAACTTACCGAATGATTTCTCCTACCACGGGACGGGATCTAGATTGTGTTAATCTCGAATGAACAATCGCATTCATTCCCATGGCACAAGAGTTCCCTCGAAGCAACCATCTGTTCAGTTTGATGCATAGTATGATGGAAAAACACATCTTTATTTTCTCCTTTGCTTAAAGGACAAACCAAAATGCTTTTAATATTCATACATAACGCCACCAGCAGCCAGCCAGTAAGCATAGCAAAAATCCATGCCACAAGTAAACGAGTTTAAGAAAGAATACCGTAAAATCTAGCAAGACAAATTAATGGTATCATCAGCTTTAGCTCTCTGCTTTCCTCACATATCACCAGAACAATCCTGCAACGATTCTAAGAAACGTCGTTTTTAAGAATCTTGAGGTGTCTCGAATCTGGTTGGGGTGTCAATACCCATCATACAGCAAAGGCCTGATAATAGGATTATAAGCAAAACGATCCCCTGCATAGTTGGAAATTGGGAGCAAAATGTAAGCCAAATTGGCACGTACAAGTTTCATTTGATAACAATTTAGGCTCCGTTTGTTAGTCATTTGATTTTTTAAAATCATGCTTATTTTCTTACAACTTCTTTCCTAAAGTTTTCATCCTTCCTAACTAAACACTTGAATTCTTAACCAAATTAAAAAAAAAAAAAAAAAAACAAAACAAAAGACAAATTTTTAAAAGCTACTTTTCTTAGTTTTTAAAACTTGGCTTGGTTTTTAAAATACTCCTAAAAAGTACATAACGAATAAAGAAATCAATAGATGAAAGTGCCTAGTTTTTGGTTTTTGGTTCTTGAAAAATAAGTTTATAAACACTACTTCCATAAGTTCCTATATCTTGTTATCCATTTCCTACTAATGTTTTAAAAAACTAAAACAAGTTTTGAAAACTAACCAAGTAATTTTCAAAAAATTATTTTTGATTTTAGAATTTGACAATCAGTTCAAGCATTTCTTAAGAAAGGTGAAAACAATTACCTAAATTTCAAAATCATTATCAACTAGGGCCTTCACAATCATGAGTAAAATTTTTACTAACTTCCGTGTTTAAAGTAGGTTCTAGAACTGGCTAAAATATAACTACATGTTATCAGGTCCAGTTTATTCACCATAAAATTAATACTTCGTGCGGAAATAGGGAAAAATAAACAAACCATAAAGCTAGAATATCAAATAAAAACAGTTAGTGACTCACAACAAAGAGGCCCTCGAGAAGAGATGATTTAATTTGGCAGACTTCATCACAAAAATTTTCTGATTTAGCTGATCCATTTCCAGAGGAACCTTCAGCCATAAACCTTCCCAGCTCCACATAAGAATGGCGAATGGACCTAAAGGGATCTGATATATAGAGAATTTCATACTTTGCCCCAGCATGCTCCGCAGAAGTCATTATCTCCAACAAAGTTTTGCCTATAATAATTTCAAGTTTCAACATAAGAATTTTATACCATAAGACAATCATTGTTTTTCCTAATGACCATCTGAAGACAAAATAAAATGAGTCAACCTACTTTCAGAAGTCCATGGATTTCCTTCTTTAGGAGAACTGAAATCTCCATGAGAGAAAACGACCAAATCTGTCTCTCCCTTTGGCTTCTTTTCCATTCTTGAAACCATATAATCCTACTCGTTTAATGCAGAAAAAATAAATAATGATATCATAAATATTCTAAGATAACGGATGACTTTACTCATATAAAGACAAATTTACATTAATCGAATGCGGCAGCAGTGAAAGTTTCTGGAATGATTCATCCTCAACAGAGGACAACTCCTGGGAAGCACTATTGCTGATTCTGAGGTCATGCCCACATGATTTTTTGAACTCTGAGATCAATAACTTTTCAATTGCACCCGTTTCTGGTGCAGCCACATAGGGAAATGCCATGGAAAAGTTAGATCTTGAGAAAGAGACCTGTGAAAATGGATCCTAGATTTAGAATTGAGACTCAAGATATGCAGTTTTAGAATTTATAAAACAAATTGCTTTTCCAAACCTTGAGTAAGTCCATAAGATTTGGATCCACGCGCCTGCTCAACATGAAATCTGACTGCAACTATGAAAAGCAAAAGACTCATCACACTGTGAACGAATATAATGTTGATCAAGAAACCAACATAACAGAGCACCAAATTATTATCCGGTAGTAGAAATACTATTTGTGGCACATTAACATAAAGAAAGTTTTGAACTAGCATTCATAATCTGAGTATGAATAAATAAATAAATAATAGTAATAATAAGGGTTGTTTTCAAATATAGCAAAATGAGGCAAAATATTTACAAATATAGCAAAATATCATGTCTATCACAGACAGTGACATTTTGTTATATTTGAAAATATTTCTAGTAGTTTTGTCATTTAAAACAGTTACCCTAATAATAATAATAATTTAAAAAATAGAAAAAAAAGAAGCAGGCAAAACGCAGATGACACTTCAAAAATTCATAGTTATCATTTTCAAGCTTTGCATACATTTTTCGATAACAATACATAACAATTAACATGGTGTACCCAATACTCTTTTAGAATATTAATAATAATCTATGGCTATAGTCAGAAGAGGGTTGTGGACAATTTTTAGTTTTCCAATTTTGGGGTATTTATACTTCCATCAGCTCCTGAACTCCATAATTTTCACTATTCAACTTCACGAATAAAATATTCTAAACAAATAGGATTTATCCACCTAATTTATATCAATTATCCCAATGATTTAATACTTGCAAGGTGTTGTCTGTGATACTGTAAAATGTTACAGGCCACTGTCTTGTCTATGCTGTTTTAAAATGTTAAAGGCCACTGTTTTGAAAAGCGCACCTGGGAGCAGAAAAGCGGGTCAGGATGCCTCACGAATAAGGCGCATTAAGGCACAGACATCTCAGCACCTTGATGCCTGCCTCAGTGCCTTAGTTCCTATGTTTAATTCTTCTTTTAATTAATAAATCAATTAAATACTTCTAAAAAACCTTTATTACTCTCATTGATCTCCTAAAAGTGAAAAGTGAAAACACTCATTTTTTTAAAAAATTTCTTCATCTTATCATTTATAACACTATATTAAAAAAGAAAAAAAAATACATTTTCCTATGGAACACCCGTAAAAAAGTCATATTTTTCACCATATGCTTGAGCTCCGAAGACCTATTGCACTTTAGTGCATCTCAGGTTACCATTCTTTCTCTTTATAAGTGTACAGATTGTTAAATAAAAGACAAAAACATAAAAGTTTAACATCTAATTTTCACTTCCCTAAGAAAGATTTTTTATAGGTAATTTCCAACATTAACGTCATAATCACTTATATGGTCGTTCTTTTTCACTCTGGTATCTTATTATAATATACTTACAATCATAATAATGAGGAACTGCAAACCATGACACATGTACTAGCCTTTAGAAGCCTTCCCAGCTGTTTAACAGTTTAGATTTTTGTCCTTATGTTTCCTTTATTATCTCTAAAGTTGCTGGTTTCTTTAAGTTAGAGGTTTAGAGCCTGTTTGGCCTAACTTTCCTAGTGCTTAAAACGATACTTTTAAGTTTTAAAAAAAATGCTTATTAAGCACTTAGTCAATCCAAACCAGCCCTAGGTTCTATCACTGCAACCTTTTTATCATTTTACTACTATTGTCTGAGGTTAGTTTTGGGTTAAAGGCTGGCCTGTAGTCTTCATATCGCTAGAGTAGGCTGTGATGTTTAAAAGATTAAACAAGAAAAAACTTCTCCAAGATTTGAGTTTACAGCATAAATGGACTTCAATTATTCAAACGTGGGCAATATTTTGGTGTTATTCTTCTACTCGCTGCAAGAGGCACGGAGACACCAAATCTAACTATCTAAGTACTTTCTCAATTAGGATTGAACTTTGAACGACTAAACAAGACATACTGTTGGAGAAGAAATTTCGACCAACCATAAGGTCCACGTCATCGCATCCAAAGTCAATTATATCAAATTTTGGGCCAATTAAGGATTATTGTGTCCCCAAATTTAAAGTTTGGAGACAAACAAATGCAATTGTCACGTGTCTTCAATCCAACTATTGGATCACAATAGTAGACTTATCAACTTCAATGGTGATTAAGCCTAGTCCGTGATCAATAAATTTGACCAGAGTTTTGAATGGGCTTTAAATCATAAACTGGATCGAGCCGAGTAATTAAAATTGCTCGAGTCCAAATTCGATCCATTCAAAGCACGCGGCGGAAAATTTGGGCTGAAAAAAAGATTGGGTCTAAGCCCAACTTTAACCTAAACCCAAGTAAAAAAGCAATTGGACCCAGATCCAATAGCCCGAAAAAACGGGCCCAAGCCCACCTAAAACCCATGGAAATCCTCTATAAATAGAGGGTCTTCTCTTCATTTATGGAGGTTGGAAAATTTAGCAACGAAGTGCTGAAGCTCTGAAAACCAAAGTCTTGAAGAATTGAAGACTGGAGCTGTCAAGATCTGAAGACTGAAGCTCCTAAGCTCACAAGTTTTGAAGATTGAAGCTCCAAAGTTCCAAAGAACTGAAGATTGAAGTTCTTAAACCCTAAAGTCCTAAAGATCTGAAGATCAAAGACTCTGAAGTTGAAAGCTTTGAAGTTGAAGCTCAAAGAAGATTTGGAAGACTCAAGTTACTTCTAACTTTTTGAGAGAAAGAATCAAGGGATCAAAAACTGGAAATTGTACCCACAAATATTGAAATTAATACAGATATGAAATTCGAATTCCATGAATCAAATTTCTCTGGAAATCTCGTCGAACACATACACTTGAAGACATTTTTTTTTTTTTTTTTTGAAAAGGATACCAAAACTTTTCATTAAGTAAACAAAAAAAGATTAGTGCTCAAAGATACCAAAAATTAGAGGCAAAAAAGGAAAAAGCAAACCTTAGAGACAAAAAAGCTCCAAAATCATAACCAAAACAACATAACAAAGGAAAACAAAAAACATTATTTGTCATTTACTTCTAGATTCTTGTTTATTCATTCAGTTTCCTTCTTAATCCCCTCATCTTGTTCTTTCATCATGCTCCCTCTTCTCTACCCTCTGGAGGTCAAAATCTTTAAGAAAACCTAGTTCTTTACTTGGTTGGTTGCCTTGGGAAAGATTAATAACTTTGATGTTTTCCGAAAAGCCACAAAGGTTTGTTAGCCAAATAGTTGTGGCATTTTTCCCTTGAACCCAACTATCTTTGACACAGGATTATCGTGAGTAAGTTTGGTCCTCATCCCAAAGGCACTTATCGAAATTTAAGGAAAGATATTTCTTCTGAGTTCCCTTCTTTCTCTCACTTGGTTTATTGTTTAGCAGGGGAAGGGAAGGAAATGTGGGAGGATCATTGGGTGAGACCTAGTCCCATTCTCTCTGTGCTTCCTTATATCTATCACTTGTCTTCCTTTAAGAATAGGGTGTTTTCTGATTGTTTGATTTGATCAAGGAGCTCAGTTTCTTTTTCGTTTGGGTTTTGTTGCTCTTTGATCGATAGATGTTGCATCTCTCTTCATCTTGTCGGGGAGAGATTGTTTCATGTTTGGAGAAGGGCTCTTGGTTATTTTGGTTTCTTCTAGAACGAGGAGGTCTTGTGTTTAAATCCCTACCCTTGTAATGTCATTTCTTCCCCAATCAATATTGATTTCTACATGTTAGGTCTTTTACAAATTTCCAAGCCCATAAGTGAGGGGGAGTATTATAGTGTTGATATAATTAAATTTACCATAAACCATCAACTTAAGCTTTTGGGTCAACGTCAATCGGTGAACACAATAAAAGTTGGTTTTCTATTTTATAAAAATGCTGGAATCATGAAATGCATCTTTAGGATAACTCATCTAGTATATTACAAAACTAAGTCTCTTAAATGTTCTAACCTCAAACAATAATCCCAAATTCAAACTTCATAAACAACGGATCAGATTTTTGTTTATAAGAAAAAACACAAAGTATGAAATAAACCATGTGAGAGACCAAACAAATTCACAACGGAAATAATTACACGATGAAGAGTGGTAAATCTCAAACTCCATATATTCTTACCTCTGAACCAACAAAGATTATAGCAAGATCCACATGCTGCTCTACTTCCTTTTCCGTGCACTAAAGAATTAAACAATTAATAATTTTAATAATATATAAATAAGAGAAAAGAAATCAAGAAAAGAGAATTTTTGTACGAAGAACCAAATTTACATTGAGATAAAAAAGAGAAAATTGAAAGAATAAAGGGGTGTCCAAAACCAAACTCAAAAAGAAAGGGAGACAAACTAAAGAAAAGGATATACCAAAAAGCAAAACCTGTAGCATTTTTAAAAAATAAAAATTGTGCATAGAGGACATTCTTAAAAACTAATGACAGAGAATTCTAGAACAAGATTTGAAATGTAACAAACACACCAGAATTTGTGACCAGCCCCCTTCATACAGAACAGACTTTGCCAGCTCCTGTGGGGAAATGGTCTGATAATCAACATATTTTTCTAGAATCTTGTTAGAAAACCTGCAGCCATACAGTACAATTTTTAAATCAAACAAAGAATAATAATGCAGAGTTTATTATAACACGTCTAGAACAGTTGTTTAATAAGTGGTCCCTCCCCCCACCAAAAAAAAGAAAGGTGAAAAGAAAAAAAGGAGAATAATTCCTATAGAATAAATCGAAGGATGATAATGGGGAAACTAACCAAATAGACACCGGAAGAAAATGAACAATGAGGAATCTAAGATTTAAAATAATAACAATAAATCTTAATCAGCTAAGCAGGGAGAAAGGCAAAAAATTCACTGCGGCTTCATCTATGTAGAGTTTATACTATGCAAGTTCTGCCAAACTGCCTGTAGTATTATGTGAACATTAATTTTACAAGCTATTGAGCTCTTATATGAACCCCCGTATCACTCAAGCGGCAAATTCCATACCTTTAATTGGCAAATCCAGGAAGAACAGTTTAAATAACCAGACGAAAATTTTCCAAAAAGTAATTTAAGGAAAGGCCAAAAAGTTAAAAAGACAATGGATCCAACTACGAAAAGGAAGATCCCAACAATCTTGATGTACATATGTTGGGACGTGTTTATTGTTCATTTGAAATGAGTTGATACACAAAAAAATGTCACATATCAAATAAAGAAACACAAACAATCAAGCAGCATACCCATGGTGATGGTGCGGGGACCAAAGGAATGCAGGAATAGTAGATGGCAAAGATGAGATAGGCTCAAATGTCGTTGCCGCTAGGAGAACAACAAGAAACAAACTCAACATGGGCACGTCCACCTTCTTCATCTCTCTGTTTCTCCACATCAACAAGATAATAGGTGAGTACAGAGAAAGTGAATTCATGAGACAAGATCTATTTGGTCGATGAAATTCATATATCAGAACCATACATCATTTGATGAATCCAAAACTTCAAAGTTATCGGAAAAGAAAACGATATTGATTAAAAAAGAATACAGCTTCTTATCAGGGCCCACCACACTACCTTTGAAGACTATTTCCTATCTAGTTCGAAGGATATTGTATCTAGTCCCTCCTCTCATTCGGCTGAATCTCAAAGTAATATCTCCACTAATCTTAAAGGTCCCCTCTCAACTGCTCTACTCTTCGAGTGACATTACCCATACGTTGATCCCACCCTTTCATTGCCTCGCCCCTGCCAGTACCTTTATTCCCCAGTTAACCTCTTTGATCACCAGCCGATGGGACAACCTTGCATCCCATATGATACAATGGGAGATGCTCATTACCAGCTACTTCCTCTGTCGATGGCCCTAGATAACCAAGAGCCCTTATCAAAGATTTCACCAACCGTATCAGTGCCACATATGTTATTTTATACAAAGGAAAATAAAAAAATAAATCGATGCCAACAGAAGGTTCATCAAATCCATATTGAGTTCTAGAGATATTGGTTGTTCTCTTTTTGCTTGTGGCTCGTCTGGAGGCATCAGGCATCCTTACTCTATGGGAATGACCCAGCTATCCAAGTTATGGAGGTTATTGATGGTGCGTTTTTTTTTTCTCTCTCCATTCTTGTTGATGATTCTTGTTTATGAAAATCAGGCATTTATGACCCTTCACAATCAGTCCATAGAGCACAATTTTTGGAATAACTGTACGATCTTTTTTCCTTATGTGATCATTGGCTTTCGGGAGATGATTTCAACATAATTCCATGGTCTAATGAGAATTCCACTCTCTTTTACCTACTAAAGTATGAAGCTTTTCGGTCCTTTTATCGACAGTTCCAACCTCTCAGGGATTTGCCTCTCTTAACTGGATTCACTTGATCACACAGTAGTGGAGCACTGGAGCTTCTACCACACTCAAATTGACAGATTCTTACTCACAAAAGAAATCATCATTTAGTATTCATTTGCTTTGGTCAAAAGGCTTGAGAGGATTACTTTAAATCACTTCCACGATTTCTTGACTTTTGGCAACAAAAGATATGGTCCTCCCTATTAGTCTACCCAACGGCCCCGATACTCTCCCTCCTTCTATCAGTCAAGCCGATTTGCTAGAGTTGTACTTTGTTTGCCACTCAGGCACTTTTTGTTTTAAATAGAGATTCATCCACAATGTCGTGCAACTATAAGACTCACTAGTTTTGTTCGGACCCAAAGGATTTCTATGACACACACAGCTAAGTTTAGATCATGTCTCTCATATCAATTGATAAGAAAAATGAAAGTCTATTTCCATAATGGTATGATGTTGTCAGCATAAGCCCTTGAGCCCTCGTGACTTTGCTTTTGATTTGACCTTTTTGTAATTGCAACTTAACTACTCTTGTATCACAGTGGATATGTCTTGTATATCGAAACTAAGAACTGCAAGAACGATTAACTTTATTCTTTAAAAAAAATCACAGAAAACCAATTGATGAAAAAGCAATCAACTAAACATATAATTTTACTAAATTCAACCAAATTTATACACAATACGTAAGAAGAAGAAAAAAAGACCGAAAGGAAATGTAAAATATCTTGCAACTTAGATCAATAATGAAGGATCTGCTACTGTTAAGTACAATCTCTGGAAATCAAAACTAAATATGAAGAACATAAAATCAGAACAAGACAATTGGGAACTAATTAAGAGATTTTAAATTTCGATTGTTAAAACAATCTAAAAACTTTCAGGTTCAGAGCTAATCTGAAGAGAAATCAATCCATTTTAGAGAGAATACAAGAGAGAGAGAGGGAGAGAGAGAAGCACCTGGAAGGTGATTATGAACAGAGGCAACGTTCTATCAGCAGAATCTTTGAGGATTTCTATGGCAACTGAGAGGAAAGTCGTCCGAGCTCTGTCTTTCCTCAATGAATTTGATCTATTTGGAGTTTTCTTTTTTCTTTTCTTTTTTTTTTTTTTTTTTTTTTTTTTGG
>QLSR01001484.1:500155-510477 GCA_031780015.1 Citrullus colocynthis
TTTAATTTATTTATTTATTTATTTTCTTTTTGTATAATAGAGATTCTGAAACTTTCGATGGGTCGAATCACGGTTAACAATAGTAACCTAATGTTATACTTACTCCTTCAATTATGTTGAAACATTCGGGATTAAAACTTCCTTTGCACCTTCAAAAAGAGAAAAAAAAAAAAAATTGATTACAATAATATTTAAATATATAAAAGGCTTCGCTTTCAAATATTGCAAGTATGTCAAAATATTTATAAATATAGCAAAATATCACTATCAGTAACAAACTCAGATAGACTAGTATCTTCTGTTGCTTTATATTTGAAAATATTTTCAATAGTTTTAAACAATTACCTTAAATAAAACTCCTTTGTAAAAAGAGAAAAAATAATAATAAATTTTAAAGTGGAAATTACATTTTAAACTTCAAGCTTCGAACAACATTGCGTTTCATCTCATCGTTTTCAACGTACCTTTTCAATCTTAAGTATTTAAAAATAGGTGTATTTAGTTCTTAAGATTTCAAAATATAATTTTTTAATCTATGAATGTTTAAGAATGAGTTTAAAGGTCCTTCAAATAATTTATTATTATTATTTTAAATAATTATATAATATTTTAAATTAGAAAATTAATTTTTAAAAACCATCTCCTCCATAAAATTATATAATTTTTTAAAATTACTGCAAGTACTTTTAAAACCTATTTTTGTACTAGAAATGTACATTTTTTAAAACTATGCCAAATGCACGTATTCTGTACAAATTAAATGACAAAAAATGTGTATTTGAAAACTCAGGACCAAAGATAAGTTGTTGGAGAATAAATTTTAGTCAATCAAATTTGCCACATCATCACAACAAATGTCAATTTTATTAACTTTATGACCAAGTAAGAATTAGTGTGTTCTTTAATTAAAATTTTGGAGACAAACAAATGGCAAATTAAAAGATTTCACATATCTTCAACTTGATAATCTAATTACAACGATAGGTTTATTGAATTCAACAATAATTAAGTTGGATCATGATCGACAAAATTGGTTAAGTAGCGGGCTTGAAATTATAAACTAGATCGACAGAGTAATTTAAATCACTCAAGCCCAAATCCAACTTAATTTAAGCCATGGTGGAAAATTGAGTCGAGACCAAGCCCAGTTTATTAGCCTACCCATATGAGCCCTCCAATAAACTCTATAAACAAAAGACTTACCCTTTATTTAAGGAGGATATTATAAGAACTGAAGACTGGAGCTATGAAGCTCTAAACCTTTGAAGATCCGAAGAACCACAACTCTTCTAAAGCTTTGAAAATCAGAAGAATACAACTTAGAAGACTTTCATAAGATCATAAGACCCTCAAAAACTCTTGAAGCCAAAAGCTCCAAAGAAGATCTAGAGTAGAAATCGAGTCTTTAGAGGAAATTCTTGAGAGAATTCATAAAGCATAAGACTCTCCAAACACTTGAGAAACAAGCACGTCTTTAAAGACCAAAAGCACTTCAAAGATCATACGCTTCCAAACCCAATAACTATAGCTTTGAGAACAAGCTAAAAATCCCTCAAGACAAATTTGCATTCGAAAATAAGTTGCAAAGCTCTAGAAACAAATCAACCTTTAGAACAAGTGGCAAAGTCCTCAAGAGAAGATTACTTTTTCACAAAAAGTATCAAATGATCAAATATCAAGGGTGTTTGGTAGCCCAACTTGAGTTGAGTTGGGTGGGTTATCAAACTCGGGATGACGTTTGTTTCACCAATAAAAATAAAATTGTGGGTTTAACAACCCACCGTTTTACCACCTCATGCCTCATGCATCTCTGACATTACTCCTCTTCTCTCTTCTTTCGCCGTCCGGTTTGTCTTCCCTCATCTTCTCTTTTTTTCGTCGTTCAGTTTATGTTTCCTCATCTTCTCTCTTCTTTCTCCATCTGACTCGTATGAATTTTATTTTCCTTCATTTTCTCAACCCCGCTTTTTTCTTCTTCGATTTTGTTTTGTTGCTGTTTTTTTAAAGATTAATTATATACAAACTTTTTTTTTTTTTTTTTTTTTTCTTTTTTTTTAAAATTTTTTTTTTTTCTATTTTTTTTTTTTTTTTTCTTTTTTTTTAAAATTTTTTTTTTTTCTATTTTTTTTTTTTTTTTTCTTTTTTTTTAAAATTTTTTTTTTTTCTATTTTTTTTTTTTTTTTTCTTTTTTTTTAAAATTTTTTTTTTTTCTATTTTTTTTTTTTTTTTTCTTTTTTTTTAAAATTTTTTTTTTTTCTATTTTTTTTTTTTTTTTTCTTTTTTTTTTAAGTTTTTTTTTTTTTTTTTGTAGATATGACTAATTCTTCTTCTACTACTTTGTCTATTTTTTTCTTAGATCTAAACATTTTTGGGATTTATGTTATGGGTTTCGATTTCTATGTTCGTATTTTGATTTTCTCATTTTTTAACTTCTTTATATGTTAGATTAGCCCACGATTATAATTTTGTTGGGATTTATGTCCTCTGTTTAAATCTGTATATTTGTGTTTTCATTCCCTCGTGTTTTGATCAATTATGTCTTGGGTTTACATTTGTTCTTGATTTGTTCTTTGCATGCGGTTTTAATTTTTTTTCTCTTCTGAATTTATGCTCTAGGTTTGGATCTATATATTTGGGTTTTGATCCCTTAAGGTTTTATTGTTCTTTGTTTGTTAGATTAACCCACGGTCTGCCTTCCTCGACGTCCATTCATTTTGTGCATTAAAAAAGTATGTTAGCGTTGGTTACTCCTTATTTCGATTTATTTTACTTTATTTCTAATCTAACTATCATTTCTTTCTTTTCCTTGTAGGGCCCAGACTAGTTGCACGAGTGATTCCTAATTAGCCTGAGGTTCGTTATTTTGATGTTGGGAGTATTTTTTTTCTTTTTTTTTGTAATTCAATTTTGTTGCTTAACTTGGTGAATAATCTATATTTAGTATGTCTTTTTTGGTGTGCACATGTATGTTGACATTCTTGGGAACATTTTTATTGGACAGATGTGATTTGTTAATTGTTCGTTACATTTCTTTTATGAAATACTATTGTTATAATTTGTTAATTGCTGGTGAAATAGTACTGTTATGTGTTTTTTTTTTTTTTTTTTAATGAAATACTACCTTAATTTGAATTCTGTTTTTTCAGCTTCAATATAAAGCATCCTTCATTTTTTTGTGTTCTTACCAAGCCATTTTTAGGATTCATTTTAGTACATCGTCTTACTATTGTTTCACTAAACAAACTTTGAAAATTCATACGTTTTAAACAACCTATTTCTTCACGTTTTAAAAAATTACTTAATTTTAATAAAAGTGTGGAATTTAAAATTATGGCCAAAGTTTTCTTTTTTAAAAAGATAGTTTCTACATCGATGCCACATAACAGGACAAAAATAGACATCAAATGTTCCTAAAATCTTTTCACCAAGTCTTCAAAGTACATAAATAAATATATGACAGACACATATGTTTTTTGAGACAACATTTTAATACATATTTTAACGGTGAAATTTTGTAGGCTACATTTTTAATTGAGCCAACGTATTAAATACTAAACCTAAAATTTTACCTAATAGAGTACTAAACTTATCTAATTCAAGTACTAAATTCATCTAATTCAACGTTTACCCTACAAGTTTAATCATGAATTTATTATAGAAATTTGATGACCTATAGGAAAAAAAAATGAACTATTTTTAAGTGCTAAAAATTTTTATTCAAATTGGGATATAGTTGGAGATTAAAAGGGGAAAAAAAAAAGAAAAAAGAAAACAAATATATGTATATATGTATACATGATTACAAAAAATGCATCAGATACCCAACTCAACTCACTCTGTACCCTAAACACAGATTTTTTAACTCAACTTAACTAACTCAAAACCCCAAACATAGATAATCTAACTCCCTAGATAATTATAACCAACTCAACTCTACTCGACAAACGTCCACTTAGAGATTGTAGTCGCTATACTAAAATCAATACAAACAAATTAAATTCTTCCCAAAATCTTGTCAAACACACATATTATTCAAAACTTGGAGATTTCCAAACTTAAAACACGATGATGGATTTGACCTCCAACTTGAATGGAATAGTATAGGTAGGTAATTAACATGTATTACCTCGTTACTTTTTTTTCGACACTATAGGATGGTGAAATAAAACCTCTAACCTCAAAATCGATAGTACAAAATTTGTGTCAATTAAGCTTGTTGCGTTTTGACAAATCTTCATACTTTATTTGTTGTACTTAAAAAAAATATATAGAAACGTGATAGTTTTTAGGGAAAATATCAATCTATACCCCTAAACTTTAAAGGTTGTATCAATTTAAACCCTAAACTAATAGTTGCATCAACGTAACTCTAAAATTTTGTTAATGTATCAATTTACACTCTCCACTGGGTTTCATTTGGAAAAATCTCATATGAAACTTGTATCAACCACTAAGCTGTCATAAATGAAACAATTTATACTCTTTTGGACAAATTTTCATTTGAAAATCATACATACAATTACTTTAATCATCTATTTTGTTAAACCAACATTTGAAGAAGTCTACACACATTTGAGAATTAGTGCATTGATGATTTTCAAGGGTAATTATAATGAAGGATCTAAATTGAATGTCTTGTGAAAAGTAGAAGTTTAATTGATTTCAAATTATAAGTTTTACAGGATATTTGTCAAAAGAAATTTGGAAGAATGTGTGAATTGATATATTTACGAAAGTATAAGGTTTAAACTAATACCATTATTAGTTTGGAATTTAATTAATACAATCCCAAAATTTAGGGGTATAAATCAATATTTGTCATAATTCTTATGATGTATACTTGGTATTTTTAAATTACAATTTTTAGTTGTGCATTTAAATAGTAGTTAACATGTATTCAATTAATCGTTCACGTTGGGAAGCCTGTACCAATTTTACATTTCAGTATGCATATACATACATATATGTATTTATATTTGTATCGTCAAGTTACAAGTTTAGCTACGTGTTTTTTAAGGTTATACCTAACAAATTCTTAAACTTGTATTTGTGTATTTAATATATAATTTAACCGTAAATTTATCTAACAAGTCTTTAAGTATTGAATTTTTATTCATTTATTTTTATCTAGATCATCTAACAAATTTATAGATTTATAAGACATAAAAGTGGAAGGAACTCAAATGTTTATCTAACAGTGTGAAACTCTAAAAACTTGTCAAACGAATTAAACGTGTACTAGTCCATAAGTCATAAATACGTTCGAGATATTTAAAACTCAATAAAATAATAAAACACAAAAGTGCAATAAATAATTTGAACAAGGCAGGCCATATAATCTCAAAACAACACAAGCCCAACTTCAGGCCCATTTTGGAGCCCAAGCCCACGGCCTACGGCCCATCTTTCACTCTGCACGTCCGGAGGCCCAGAAACAGTCGCGCCGAATAATATGAATAAAATGGATAATGCAGTTGCAAATTCACGCTCGTTGAAGGCAAAATCTTCCTCTTCGGCTCTTTCAATTCAATCCCAGTTATCTGCGACGAAGCCGAGCTCAGCTCATGAGGTGGGCAGCAAAAAAAGGATGCTAATCCTTGCGGCACTTCAACCCTGTAAGTATCTTTGCGTTCCCAATTCGTCATTCGAGTCTCAAGATTTCTTAGTTTCATCTAATTCCGTTAGGAATTCAGCATTTCTCACCGTTCCTAGATTTCCAACTCCACGAATCTCAAATTCCAATTTGTGTTCCACTTCTAATTGCTCTAATAACTGTAACAAATCTAAGAAGTTGACATTTCGAAGAAGAAGTAGCGTTGTGTTTTGCTCTAGGAATGATGTTTTTGATAATTTATCGAGCACCCAGTTGCCGGATAAGCCTCGAGAGGATGGAATTCAAGATATTGATGAGATTGGTCTGCTAAATAAACCTTCTCCTGCTCCTATAAGCGATGGGGTTTCATCAGAAATTGACAAAGAGGTTGAAAATGCCGACGAGAATGAAGCCTTAGCGCCATTTATGAAGTTCTTTAAGACCAAAGATTCTGCAGATGAAGCGGAAGAAGAGGACAAAGCGCTACGAGCTTTTGAAGAGAAAATTGATGGAGATGACGAAACCGAGAAAGCCAATAAGTTGAATGTTGAGTACTATGAGCCCAAACCTGGAGACGTTGTGGTTGGTGTGGTTGTCTCAGGTAACGAAAACAAGCTTGATATCAACGTGGGGGCGGATTTGTTGGGAACAATGTTGACAAAAGAGGTGCTTCCATTGTATGACAAAGAGATGGAATTCTTGATGTGTGATCTTGACAAGGATGCTGAGTCTTTTATGATGAATGGGAAGATGGGACTGGTGAAATACGAGGATGCGTTTAGCCCTGGACTGGGGCCAGGGCGCCCTGTTGTGGAGACTGGCACAGTTTTATTTGCTGAGGTTTTGGGAAGGACACTCAGTGGTCGACCATTGCTCTCAACTAGAAGGTTGTTTCGCCGGTTAGCTTGGCATCGAGTGAGGCAGGTTCTTTTCTTGATTAGCTTCTCTGTTTATTGAAGTTCCAATCTTAAAGGGCACAAAGAATAAATGTATATATTTATTGTGGTTCCCTTGTTCGACAGATAAAACGACTCAATGAGCCAATTGAAGTTAAAATATCAGAGTGGAATACTGGAGGCCTTCTTACAAGAATTGAGGTTGTCTATGATATCATAATTAATTTGGTTTTTAGTTTGTATCCTATTATTTTATTTTATTTTATTTTTCCTTTTCCTGATGGCTTATGTTTCATTTTGGTTTTGAACTTTTTGTATGCAGGGTTTGCGAGCATTTCTTCCAAAGGCTGAGTTATTGAATAGAGTAAATAACTTCACAGAGTTGAAAGAAAATGTGAGTAGGTTTCAGTCTATTCTATGTTTGAGCTGCTATAGACATTATCCCACCAAAGCCTTTATGGTTTACCCATCATTTAAATGGCATCTCTATGTTCAATTGAAATAATCCTTGCCACAAGGTTATGAATTTACTATGTCTATAAGCATCGACCTATTTCTTTCTTTCATGAAAATGTTGTTGAGCTTGCTTTTTAGACTTCACTTTGTCTTCCAGTGTCTACAACATTCGATGGATCATTGGCACCTGCATTATGCTTTCCATTGTGACATTGAAATTTGTGGAAATCCTGAAATCCCTTGGTACCATTCTAACCGCATGTTTTCTATATGTTTCTTTTAATTGGACAGAACTTAAGACCGCCTTTAGATCATAGATTCTCTGTTCTTGAGTTTGTGGTACAAATCTTGTTTTTTTGAAAACAAAATCATGGAAGTCCGTGGTTGTTAATTTCACTTTGAACTTTGTTTGCAAGCTTTTGTTATAAAAGTTCTCAAAGCATGAAAAGAGGAGTGATAAGGAAATTGTGATGTCAGCTAGGTGAAGAAAGACATGCCCGTAATAATCGCCTTACAATTTCTCCTCCTTCGTTTTTTTTTCAATTGTCCAACATAATAAGCAATGTCACTGCCTTAGTGTAAATGACGTAGTCATCATTGTCGTGATATTATTCTAGAGCAGGGCTTGAAACTTATGATTTTGTAATATGGTGTTGGGAACCAAGGTAGTATGGCTACCTTTGTCCCGTATTGGTTAGAATGGGATGACCAATGTGGTACTTAAGTGGCTTGACTCTCCCACCTCAATAGCTAGCTTTTAGGGTGGTTTACTTAAGTACCTAACAATGGTATCAGAGCCGGTTGTTGACGTTTTGGAGTGGAACCGACAGAGGGTTCTGACTGAGTGTGGCTGAGTGAAGTACCGTCAGACTAGCCGTTGGGACATCGGATTTCCAGGGATGGGGTATTGTTAGGAACCAAGGTAGTATGGGCTACCTTTGTCCCACGTTGGTTAGAATGGAATGACCAATGTGGTACTTAAAGTGGCTTGGCTCTCCCACCTCAATAGTTAGCTTTTGAGGTGTGGTTCTCCAAGGTGCTTAAGTACCTAACATATGGATGGGGAACCAAGGCCTCATCTTTTCAACATGGTGGCATGTCTTGATTAGCTTGGATATGCATCCAGTTCTTTTTCGCGATTACTCAAATCTCTTTAAATTGGTACCTTCTACATCAGATTCCTCTGTGCCTTGAACTGGACTCTTTGCAATGTTGATTTTAGCACTCTTTACTTGCTGCAACATTTGCTTGACAAAATTGGACAAATGTTCAACTTATATTGATCTTGTATTCTGCAGGTGGGACGTCGAATCTTTGTGCAGATCACACGAGTAGATGAAGCTAAGAATGATTTGATACTAAGTGAAAGACAAGCTTGGGTGAGTTTCACTACATTTTTCAATTCTTTCTCCTCAAGCATTGCATGAGTAAACCAATAAATAGCCAATTTTGCGTATTTATCTCAGGAAACTTTATACCTATGCGAGGGAACGCTTCTTGAAGGGACCGTGAAGAAAATATTTCCTTATGGAGCTCAAATAAGAATTGGTGATACAAAGAGAAGGTGAGTCTCAATTGGTGATATAAACTTCTCCCGATTTGCACAATCTTGGCAGAGTGAAAATAATTTTCTTTCAAAATTTTAGTTTTGATTGTACCTTTTTCTTTCTTGTTACAAAAATGGCCAAACAAAACCAAGATAATACCATAGCAAGTCTTCTAAACGCAGCAATAACATATTTAGAAACATGACTAAAAAAACTCTTCAGAACAATGTTCTATTTCAATATATGATTCAAAAAGCTTCATATTACAATTATAACAATTGGCTATTATAGCCTTATAAGAAAATTAGGAACCACTAATTAACGTCAAACTACTATAAGCACTAATTAAAGTAAATTATACAAATATTGCATGGATCGGTTTATTTCATATTTGTTTTGGGGTGCATCTGATTGATGATCTTCGGATTGGAGTTTTGTTTGGGTGTGCCCATCATTTGTGTTGGGGGCATCTTGCATCATCAATCCAATTTTCATCTTTCATTTTTATCATTCCTTTTTGTTGCTCCCCTTCCCCATGGTTATTGTTGTATCTTTTTATGGGGTTCTCCATTGTAGTTTTTTTTGTGTTTCATTTACCAATGAAATTGTTTCTTGAAATATATATATAAATAACATAACAATTTTCCTTATCAAACAATCTTCTCAATTTACAACGATGCTCAAAAGTCAAAACTAGATATAAATCTCTATTTTTCTTTTGAAGTAGTCACCCAACCTAGTACTACTCTAGCCCAAGCATGTTCGATAGCAGAGTTTCTTATTTACTATTACTGAACTCAAGCAGTTCTCAACCAAGTGATGCGTGAAGTCATTTTGATATTTAAAGTTCGTTTTTACAGCTAAAAATAGCTGATTAAGATGAGATGCGAAGAACATCTCTAAGTAAGCATTATGTACGGATTAGAATAATACCGTAGATAATATGTTCAAGGAACACTGTCTAGATATTTTTTTGCTATAAGATAGCAAAAACTTATTTCTGCTTTGACTGGGCAAACCATATTCTGTTGTCTTATTAATCTGTAGTTTCTGAAAAAATGTTGACGCATCTACCTGAATGTTTCTCAGTGGGTTACTCCATGTTTCGAACATAACCCGAGCTCGAGTTACCTCAGTGAGCGACTTACTTGCAGTTGGTGAAAAGGTCAAAGTCCTTGTTGTGAAGTCAATGTTTCCTGACAAGATATCTCTAAGGTAATTCAGGAGTATAATACTCAATTTAATAGTCGTGGTTGGTGCATCTTATTAATGATCATTTCGGGATTTACAGCATTGCAGACCTTGAAAGCGAGCCCGGCCTCTTTATATCGAACAAGGAGGTAGTACTTCACTCATAATGATCTTCCTCACCACTGAACTTCATTTTCTTTGAAATTTGACTAGATTCCCCTTTTCCTTTTCCTATATTAGAAAGTATTTTCAGAGGCCAAGATCATGGCAGAAAAGTACAGGCAAAGGCTACCTGCACTTGACGGCATTCCCAGGCCCGAACCTGCTCTAACTACAGATCTTCCATTTGAAAACGAATCGAGCATGTACGCGAATTGGAAGTGGTTCAAGTTCGAAAGGTAGTTGGTTAAGTTAAGCAATCTCTCTTTTGTGCTTCCCAAAAACACCTTACTCCAGGGGAAAGAACTGGTTATATATATTCAACTGGGCAAGACTTCCCTTAGATTAACGAATAGTTTTCATTATCATTTATCATTAATTGTTCCTGTTTGAATTTTGAGGAATGATAAAATCCAGGGAACAGGGAAGTGTGAGAGATCCATTCTTTTTTTTTTTTTTTTTTTTTTTTTTTTTTTTTTT
>QLSR01001484.1:510874-553906 GCA_031780015.1 Citrullus colocynthis
TTTTTTTGTGTCTCACTTCTTCTACGCCTAAATTTTGTCCAAGTGTCAAGGAGAATGACGAACTAGATCTTTTTGAATCGTACAAACTCATATTGTTGAAATTTTGTTTGATGTTTACAGGATCAAATGCCTCCAAAGAAAAAAAAAAATTGGTCAAATATATTATTGATCATTAACACTTTAGTCTCTTTATTTTACTCGTTTCATTTTAGTTTCTACAGATTTATAAACCTTGTGTGACCTGACATTATATTAAAATAATAGATTAAAATACTTTGCTAAAAAAACAGTTAAAATATTATTTTGGGTCCCAGACTTGTTCAACTGTAGTCCTATTTACTGTAATATATCTTAAATTCAGTCCTTAGTGAGTTTATTGTTGATTTTTTCAATTTTTTCTTTTTATTGTCCATATGCATTTCTACTGTAAATTTTGAAAGCTTATTTATCTATAATATATAGATGCAAGTTATTGTTATTATTTAACTAATTTTAATAAAAGTTAACTGATGTTTTAACTAATTATATTACATGAGGGGATTACGGGTAGCTTCTTTTCGAGTGATTTTAGATTATCATAATCTTATAGGGGGTGAGGAGTGTATAATTAACATTATACAAATAAATTCTCTTTGAAAAACAGCAGAAAATGGCAGAAAAACAGGAAGGAAATGATAAATAGAAAAATAAAATAAAATAAAATAAAAAGGGATTTGAACATGGGGGCTGCGCCCAGAAATTCAGTAAGATTTGTCCGCAATATTATGTCCATACCAAACCCTATTCTACTGCCCTAATTTGCTTCTAATAAAAAAAATGTTTCTCTTGGCATCTTTTGTTCATCTTCATATTTTACAATCAAGAGGCTAAAAAAAAGTAGAGTTAATTTCTTTATTGAAATTAGCGAGAGATTTATTTAATGGTTGATTTTGTACATTGATGATGGGTGTTAATTAACTCAATTTTATGCAAGTTTAAATAATTTAAATATATACTTAATTACTATTTTGACCACTGAAATCTTGCCTTGTATTTCATTTTAGTCATGTTTTAAATACTCAGATAACTTTTTGTTATTGTCGATTTATCACATTCATTTTGTTTTTTTGTTTTTGTATTTTTGTTTTTAAATAAACATTCATTTTCTTGTTGGTGTTATTATTATTATTATTAAATAAACAACCCACTGAGATTATGAAAAAAAAGCTTATTATTAAATTATAAGTTCCCAAAGTTGTCACCCCCTCTATGTCTTTTAATAGGTTTGGGGCTCCAAGACTTCAAAGCCAGAAATTACCAAGAACTGCTCCCCTACATATCCCCTAACTTTATCTTTCTTTGTCAATATTTAAATCAAAATTCTATTCTATATTTAAAATATATCAAAATATATTTTTAATTTTTCCATTTTTCACATTTTGTGTCAATTTTGTTCCAACCTTTTAAAAGTGTCAGTCTTGTGACTTCAATTAATTAATCTAATAATTACGTGATTAATATATATTTAAGTGTTATTTCATTGTCCCTTAATGCGCGAGTCAAACATGTAGAATCATAACTATAAAAATCCTTTTTCTTTTTAATATTTAAAAATGAGTTAATCTAACATATATATATAAACTTAAATTTTATATTTAACATGACCCTAGACTTCCAAATTTTGTGTATTAGTGATTGAATTTTTTAAAATATTAAATAGATAAAAAAAATTGATTAGACTGAAATTAAAAATTGAAACTTAAAATCGAAAGTTTAATGATTTATTGGGTACATTTTTAAAATCTAAAAATCTACAAAAATATTTTTAGAAAATTAAAAGGCCAGGACTTTTAATATAAGTTATATAACCTTGTATTTAAGAATAAAAATAACAATATTTAAATAAAACTTTAGTATGATGTATAACCATTTTAAAGCCAATATAAAGTCTTTTCAATGAAAAGGATTATGTGGATGGATTGGGGTTCTAAATTTTTATTGGAAAAAGAACACCAAATTATTAACTGTTTTGAACTTGGGTACTTGCCGATGCTAATCAAATCAAGTACATTTAAATTATCAACAAATTTCTAATAAAAAAGTACATCTATATTTTAAAAAGAAAAAGAAAAAGTACATCTAAATTAGGGTTTTAATCCTTTGTTTTTCTTACCCTCCTGTCTGGAGCACAACACCCCATTAATCACCGCCGCACACAATCTAAAATTCTCAATCCCTTAATTATCCCTTCAAATAAATTATTATAGGGGCAGAACCGTCTTTTTAATTCTATTTTCAAACTTTCGCTCCAAAATTGAGGTGCCCGTAAAATTATATATTACAAACAAAATTAAATTAATTAAAAAAAAAATCAAAATATCGTTTTAGATGTTGAATTTTGGTATCTATAATTTTAATTATATATTTTTAGATGTTGAATTTTGGTATCTATAATTTTAATAGGTCCTAAATTTGGTTCCTTAAAGATAATTTCTATCAAAATTGACTAAATAATTATAATAAGGGCAAATTGTAAAAACACCTTTGAAGTATTTTGTGGTAGTTAGAATTAGACTCTCAAACTTTCAATTATAAAAATCAGAGCCAAAAACTTCTATTAAAATTGGACCCTCAAACTTACAATAATTGTAAAAATTGGATTCACAAATGATAAAAATTGAATTCTTAAAGTTAAACAAATGTTACAATTTATACAATTATATAAGTTTGAAGGTCTAATTTGACTCAATTTCAACATTTATATAATTTTTTAAATTAACCTAATTGTAACTACCACCATATTTTAAGAGTGGTTTTTGTAAGTTACCTTTATAATAATTTCAATGCAAAGAAATATAATATGTGAATATGTTTTCAAATTTTTTATGGAAAATATTAATTAGTAAAAAATTTTAAGAAAATCAACCATCAATAAATAAAAATACATTTTGAAAGTACTTAAACAAAAATTAAACCAACCTCAAATTATAATTTAAAGTAAATAAATAAAAAAGGAAAAGACCCCAAAAACCTTACAAACACGCCCTAATCGTTCAGTGTGCCCTAAAAATCTCTCTCTCTAGCATGTGAAATTTGTAAAAATAAATTATTATTTATTTTTAATAATTTCTTATCTTTTCCTCCGTTCCCAAAACAAACCCACCAAGTTTACCTCGGTAACATAAACTAACCTGCACCTTAACTTCATATTTTTCACCGACCAAGGTAATTAATGACGCAGTAAAAAAAGGGAAAATTTTAATTCAATTGTGTGCGAAATGTCGCTTATACCCTCATTGTTGGAGCTGGAACTGAGCTTGCTCGCCCCTTTTGATGCTACCCTCCAAATATAATAAGTCCTAAGCCCCGCGTTTGGGGGATTGGATAAAGTGGTTAATTATGAAAATGCCACTGCCCTAAAAGTTTTCACAATGTACGAAGTGCCCTTACAGGCTTGCTGGTGTTTTTCATTTTTTTTTTTTTTATTGTCTTTCCAATGCTTAGGCAGACCCATCTCTCTCTCCCTCTAACTCTAGGACATGGCCCTGAAATCTTTGATTCTGTTTTGGGCTGCCCTAGGCTATAAAATTACCACTTTACCCTTAGATCATGTTTTAACCTTAATTGAGTGCATATTGTTAATGATAAAAGGTGGGTAGAATTGCAACCAAAGTGACTCGTTTTTGTATTTGTTAAAAACTTGTGTATGAACAATAATTGGTTTTACTTTTCGGTCAAGCTATTAAGGATTTGAACTTTGAAGATAGGTTTGATGGAAAAATTAAAAACGTCTTTTTGAATTTTGACTCTGACGTATTTTACTTAACTTCTTTTGTCGTTTTGGATGTCACTTATAGTTTCAAGTATATTTTTAATTTAGAAAATATAGGTTCTGAAATGGATATTCCTTAAACTCTCTTTAAATTGTTTGTTTTCACTCTATTTTGAACTATGGAAAGTTTTTGTTTAATAATTGGACGGAAAATGAAAAATACATTAAAAAATAATTCTCTTGACCTACTTCTAAATGTTTTGGCATGATTTGAATGGTTAAGAGTCTTAATAGTTTATGCTTTAGCCCTAGAATAAAATGTGTAAATTTGGCTATAATAAAACTTTGTGAAAGGATATTTTAGCCTTTTATTTTATTTATAACTATTCAATTACAATTTTTCTTAATTGTAAGATGAGGGTATTATTTTTTAGTACAATAATTAAGAGAATTGAACCTCCAACTTCAAAAGAGGAAATACATGTTAGCTTACTTTAGTAACTATGCGTAAATTGATAATCTAAATTATGCATAAATTGATAATATAAACTAAATCAAGCAAAATGGATATGTATTATTACATATTTATGCATTAATGGGTGAAAATGAGAAAAATATACTACCTTCATGTACTTGACATTTAAAAATGGTGTGAAGCACACACACAACAATATGTGTGATCTAATGATGTGCTAATTGTTGAAATAGATTTCATATGTAAGTTATATTATACAAAATATTCCTTTAATTTTGGAGTGAGTTTTAATTATGCTCAAAGACTTTGAAAATTTAAGGTCATGTTTGGTAACCATCTTGCTTTTGAAAATTAAGCATATTGTCACTACTTCTGCTTCCAAATTTTTTTCTTTGTTATCTACTTTTCACCAATGATTTAAAAAACTAAGCCAAATTTTGAGAACTAAAAAATGTAGCTTATAAAAAGTTGTTTTTGTTTTTGGAATTTGACTAAGAATTCAACCACTGCACTTAAAGAAAGATTTAAATCATTGTAAGAAATGTGACAGAAATAGACTTAATTTTCAAAAACCAAAAACAAAAGACAAAATGGTTACCAAACGAGTTCTTAATGTTTCATTTTTAATATTAAATCTTGAAGTTATTCTAAAGAAATGATAATTAACGTGGAAACTAATATGTGATATAATATACAACTATATGTAAGGGTTAAGATCGTTGCTACAATTTACCATCTCAAAGGACATTGTTAAATTATTTTGGTTCTTTTTTACACATTAAATATAACAAAAATATTAAAGCGGATAATGTTGTAAATAATGTTATATATGACTTTTGAATTGCATGCTTTCATCTACTTTAATGGGGACATTAAAAAATTATCCAAAGGTATTTTCTTTTAAAACAATTTTCAAATTTGGAATTGTAAAATTCCAACTTTTCAAAACCTAAGGCATACATAAAGCCTATACATATACAAAAGTTTGGGACAGTAAGTATCATTTAAACAATACTAAAAAAATGTATAATTTAAACTTATAAAAATATTGGGAAGAAAATTGTTCAATGCTTCCACAACATGTCTGCATCATAAGATTCAATATTATGTATACATCTTAATAACAAAATTTTCGTAGTCATGTCACAATTTCATGAATTAAACGTTTACATAAAAGGTGAATCGATATTTTTATTATATCATAGAAAAAATCCACAAAAACATATATAAAAAAAAGTAAGCAACAAAATATCACTAATATGAATATATTATAAATAATAAACACTTTAACTTGTTAAAAAAATAGAAAATATTTATTTATTAATTTAAATAATTAATTTGTAATTTTATTTTATAATTTTTTCAAAAATATCCATGGACATTCACATTTTTATAAAATTGAGTCTTCAACACTTTAAACATTGCTAATAACCATTTGATATAAATTTGAGATACTTATCTCTTTACCTCTAATTATAGCTTGGTGTGATAGTCTAAAAGAATAATTTCTAAGAAGAAGACAAAAACATCCTTGATAAAAATGCAAATTTACGAGAGAAATGACAAAGTTGGTTAAAATGAGAAGGTGAAGAACTAATGAAAATTTAAATAAAAGACCATCATGAACGATCTAATAGTAAATTGGTTCGTTACGTTGATAAATAACTAATAGATCACGAGTTGAATCATGATAGACCACCTACTTTTTATTTAATATCTTACAGATATATTTAATAGGGATGAATATAAAGAAATTAAAATAAAAAAAAAATTTAAAAAATAAAAATGTAGAGCCCAAATTAGCTAATCACTGCACCAAAATAAAGTCATCGTCGTTTTCACTTTTGAATTTAAAAACAACAAATAGAAAGGCCGTTCCAATTCCAAGTCTCGATAACATAACATGCACACTGCCTTCTTCTTCTTTCTCTCTCTCTTCACTCACATCGTCTTTCCCTTAAACCAAAGCTTCAAGCAAAAAACCATTGAAGCACTTCCACCAAGCTTCACAAATACTCTCAAATTTCATCCACACGCCATGGCTTCCATTGTTGAGGACCTTCAAGCTCCCCAGAGTTAGCCTTTTCTTCTTCCCGTCCAACTTTGCTCCGATTATATTGCCTCTGTTTATAGTCCGGCACTGACGCGGCGGCCACCGCCGGCGATATCTCTGATTACGGTGTAGGGGGCTGTTTCCATGGTGAGTTACAGTCTGCAGAGCATTTGATGGCGATCATTAATTACTTTTGATTGATTTGAGGCAGTTTTTTCCGGTGTGGGGTTGCTTTTGGAGAATATATATTTATATTTTTCCGTTCACATGCTGTATTGAGTCCGATTTAAGTTTCCATTTCCATTTTCCTCCACCATCGAGATTTCTTTCACATGCATTTTGTCTCTGAGGGTGGTGGGTAAATATATCTTTTATCCGCCATTGAAGCAAAGCAACCACTGACACGACGGCCATAATTAACTTTAGAGAAGCTACATTTCTTAACCTTATTCGTTTTCAACTTCAAGGTCAAGCTATTTTTCAGAGCTCTGATGGAAGGGGTAATCCATCAATTTCTTGAACGATGGCTGTTGTACGTTATAGCTATGTGCTTAAGCTTAATAATAGGTAGTTCATTAGTCGCTTCTCTCTCCCCTGATGGAGAAGCGCTTCTCTCTCTCATTGCTGCTACTGGTTCTTCTGTAGCATCATCTTCTTCTGTTCTTGCTTCTTGGAATCCATCTAGCCAAAACCCTTGTGCTTGGGAAGGAATCACTTGCTCTCCTCAGAACAGAGTCATTTCCCTATCTCTCCCTAAAACATTCCTAAACCTCTCGTTTTTGCCTCCTGAGTTGTCTTCTCTATCTTCTCTGCAACTTCTTAATCTATCATCCACCAATGTATCTGGTTCAATCCCTCCTTCTTTTGGCCTACTCACCCATCTTCGCTTGTTGGACCTATCTTCCAACAATCTCTATGGCCCTATTCCTCCTCAGCTTGGTTCTCTTTCTTCACTTCAATTCCTTTTCCTTAATTCCAATAGACTGTCTGGTAAGATTCCTCCTCAGCTTTCTAATCTGACTTCTCTGCAAAGTCTTTGCCTCCAAGACAATCAGTTTAACGGCTCCATACCATCGCAGTTTGGTTCTTTGCTGTCCCTCCAAGAGTTTCGAATAGGAGGGAATCCATATCTTTCTGGAGAAATTCCACCACAAATAGGGCTGCTTACTAACCTCACTACATTTGGGGCAGCGGCTACTGCTTTATCTGGGGCTATACCGTCTACATTTGGGAACCTAATCAACCTCCAAACTTTGTCACTCTATGATACTGAGATGTCGGGATCAATACCTCCTGAGTTGGGCCTTTGTTCCGAGTTAAGGGATTTGTATTTACATATGAACAAGCTCACTGGTAATATTCCTCCTCAGCTGGGTAGGTTGCAGAAGCTAACTAGTTTGTTTCTATGGGGTAATGCTCTATCAGGGGCGATACCATCTGAAATTTCGAATTGTTCGGCTCTTGTTGTTTTTGATGCTTCAGAGAATGATCTTTCTGGGGAAATTCCAAGTGATTTGGGGAAGTTAGTTGTTCTTGAACAGTTTCATATATCTGACAATTCAATCTCGGGCTCGATACCATGGCAGTTGGGCAACTGCACAAGCTTAACAGCCCTTCAGCTTGATAATAATCAATTATCAGGTGTAATTCCATCACAACTTGGCAATTTGAACTCCCTGCAAAGTTTTTTCTTATGGGGCAATTCTGTATCAGGAACTGTACCATCTTCCTTTGGCAACTGCACTGAGTTGTATGCCCTTGATCTTTCAAGAAACAAGCTCACTGGGATTATCCCAGAAGAAATTTTCAGCTTGAAGAAGTTGAGCAAGCTATTGCTCCTTGGAAATTCTTTATCTGGTGGGTTGCCTCAAAGTGTTGCGAATTGTCAATCATTGGTGAGGTTGAGGCTTGGAGAAAACCAGCTTTCAGGCCAGATTCCGAAGGAGGTAGGCCGGTTGCAAAATCTTGTCTTTCTTGACTTGTATATGAATCATTTTTCGGGTCGTCTTCCGCCTGAGATTGCTAATATTACAGTTCTTGAGCTACTTGATGTGCATAATAATTATATAACTGGGGAAATTCCTCCCCAGCTTGGAGAATTGGTGAACTTGGAGCAGCTTGATCTCAGTCGAAACAGCTTCACTGGTGAAATTCCTCAGAGCTTTGGAAATTTCAGTTATTTGAATAAACTTATACTCAATAATAATCTACTGACAGGGTCGATCCCAAAGTCTATTAAGAACCTGGAGAAACTAACTCTACTTGATTTGAGTTGCAACAGTCTCTCTGGCACAATACCACCAGAAATTGGTTACATGAAGAGCTTGTCTATCAGTTTGGACTTGAGCTCAAACAGGATAAGCGGAGAAATTCCCGAGACGATGTCCAGTTTGACACAGTTACAGTCACTTGATCTTTCCAATAACAGGCTTTATGGAAATATTAAAGTGTTGGGTCTCTTGACTAGTCTCACGTCCCTTAATATCTCCTACAACAATTTCTCAGGTCCCATGCCTGTAACTCCATTTTTTAGTACTCTATCAGAAGATTCATATTATCAAAACCTGAATCTCTGTGAATCACTTGATGGGTTTACTTGTTCCTCAAAATCAATGCACAGAAATGGCTTGAAGTCTGCAAAAGCTGCTGCTTTTATCTCCATCATTCTTGCTGCAGTTGTCGTCATACTTTTTGCTTTGTGGATGCTAGTTTCACGAAATCGCAAGTACATGGAACAGAAACATTCTGGGACATTGTCCTCTGCATCGGCCACCGAGGATTTCTCTTATCCATGGACCTTCATCCCGTTTCAGAAGCTCAACTTTACCATAGATAACATCTTGGAATCAATGAAAGATGAAAATATAATTGGAAAAGGTTGCTCTGGGGTTGTTTATAAAGCAGATATGCCCAATGGTGAATTAGTTGCCGTGAAGAAACTGTGGAAAACAAAGCAAGATGAAGAAGCAGTCGACTCGTGTGCTGCAGAGATTCAAATTCTCGGGCATATTCGACATCGTAACATTGTGAAACTCATAGGTTATTGTTCCAATAGAAGTGTCAAGATACTTCTCTACAACTACATTTCAAATGGTAATCTGCAACAACTCTTGCAAGGAAACAGAAATCTGGACTGGGAGACAAGGTATAAAATTGCGGTTGGGACGGCTCAGGGATTGGCTTATCTTCATCATGATTGCGTGCCTGCAATTCTTCACAGGGATGTCAAATGCAATAACATACTTCTAGACTCAAAGTTTGAAGCTTATCTAGCAGATTTTGGCCTGGCAAAGTTGATGAACACCCCAAGTTATCACCATGCGATTTCGAGAGTAGCCGGGTCCTACGGTTATATCGCCCCAGGTAAATTTCCTTCTCAACTAGTCATTTCACAAATTCATAAAGCCTCTATGTTTAGATAATCTACGAAATGTGATATTTCCTTAGATTTTTCCCCTCATATTAAGAGCGCAAGATATTAACAGTCATCAACATGCGAACATATTTTGGCACGCCTTCCAACATTGCAATATTTTTACATCATTATAAGTAGAAGATTCATCTCTGCATCTGTCAGATTTTCATATAAGATAGAGTTTGATCATATTGAATGAATTTGTTTCTAAAATGTCTCAAACTCAATGCAGAATACGGATATACTATGAACATCACTGAGAAGAGTGATGTCTATAGCTATGGAGTTGTTTTACTAGAGATACTAAGTGGGCGTAGTGCAATCGAGACACAAGTTGGAGATGGCCTTCACATTGTTGAGTGGGTGAAGAAGAAGATGTCAAGTTTTGAACCCGCCATAACAATACTCGATACAAAGCTCCAGGGTTTACCAGATCAGATGGTGCAAGAAATGCTTCAAACACTTGGAATAGCAATGTTTTGTGTGAACTCTTCTCCAGCAGAAAGGCCAACAATGAAGGAAGTGGTAGCATTATTGATGGAGGTGAAGAGTCCTCCAGAAGAATGGGGGAAAACCTCCCAACCTCTAATAAAGCAGTCCTCAAATTTAAGTTCAAATAATACTTTCTTTTCCACAAGAAAATTGGGGTAAGAATCAAGGGAAATGATTGAGATGGAGATCTTTGTAGCATCAAATTGAACTTTGAAATTTTGTACAGCTTTAGTTTCATGGAAGAGATTTCCTAATTCTGAACCCTACACTTCAGTTAGCTAAAAATCAATTCATTTTTGCAACTTTCCCTGCAGTGCATTTTGGCGTTTTGAAAATTCTTGCCACAATTGAAAATAATCTTTAGGTCTATATATATATTTATTGTACTGATTAGACAACTTTTTACAAGTTAACAGTTGTCTTTTGGTATTTTTTAGGTCAATTCTATCTTGGTCTTATATTTTGAGATGTTTTATATTAATTGTATTTTCAAATGTTTAAAATTTGTTTCTGCGGTTGCATAAATCAGTTAGTTCTAGCTGTTAGTTTGAAGTTATTATTGTTTTTTTTTCCATGAAAATATCAATTCATATCTATAAATTTTAAATCCTAAACTAATAACGGTATCGATTTAAATTATTAAATCTTAATTTTTCAAGTATAGTTTCATTTGGAAAAAACTCATGTAAAACTAATAATTGTATCCATAAAACCCCTAATATTCATAAATAAATTAATTTAAGACCCTTGGACAAATTTTCTTCTGGAAATCGTCCATTCATTTTACTATAATCTGATATTTGAAGAAGTCTTTACCTATTTAAGGATTAATGCATGAATGATTTTCAAAGATAATTACAATGAAGGGTTTAAATTGATTGACTTATGAAAATTTAGTGGTTTAATTAACTTAAGTTATAAATTTTATACAATAATGGTAAAATGAAATCTAAATGAGAATATAAAATCAATACTCTTACAAAATTTCAAAGTTTAAATTGATACAATTATTAATTCACGATGTAAATTCAACCCCCAAAACTTAGAGATATAAATTGATTTTTTTTTAATCAAACTTTGCAAAACAGGACAATATTCCTAGAGAAAAAGTTGATAGTCTTTTTTTTTTTTTTTTTTTTTTTTTTAAAATAAATTAAACCCAAATTAATTTTAAGATTTATCGAGAAAAAAACCATCACCACGTATAAGAACTAAAATAGAACAAACTCCAAGATCTCGGACCACAATGCTACTTTAATTTATTATTATAAATTGAGTCAGAATGTGAGCAGAACCTTGGCATTGTTCTGTAGTGTAGAATTGGCCATGTCTTGCAGTGAAAAAGCAGAGAGACAGTGGAGAGCACGCTTTACCTTACTGTGGAGGGCACATGCCTGATGACACAAATCTTGTTTCCTTTCCAGAAGCCATAACCTGATATTCAGCACCCAAGTCAAAAAAGATCCCAAACCCTATCATTCATATTCTTTTTCATGGTTTTGGTCAACTTACACATTCATTTTATTCCTTATCATTTTCCATTTCAGCCCTTCCATTATTGAAATATCAAGATTAACCCTTTAACTTTTATTGAATTCTAAATTCACTCCCCCTGCCAATAGCTTAAATATAACATCGCATGCTGTTAAAGACGTTGCAACACATGTTTGGTAAGGGCTTTGTTGATTGTATACAATTAAAAATACAAGTCCATAGGCACAGTCTATTTAGTAGAGAATTCAGATTATGTCTTACGTTTTCAAATTCATTGAATTCAAGAAATGTGTTTGGCAGACATCCCGAATTATGGTTTTGAAAACTGTTTTTGAACTCTGTGATCTAAACCACACAAATTTTGAAAACAACATTTTTATGTATTCATTGTATCCAAAATTTGAATTTTAAATTGAATTATATTAAATAAAGATAAAAATATGAGAAATTATTTTGATGACAAAACTGCTGAAAATATTTACAAATAATAGAAACATATCGTAGTCTATCTTGGATTGACCACGATAAATTGCAATAGACTACTATCTGTATCTATCTTGTTGACACAAATAGTAGTCTATCACAGGTAAACAAGAAAATTTTGCTATATTTATACATATTTTGGTTCATTGACCTATATTTGAAAACAACCCTAAAAATATTCAGAAATACAATAATCCATGCTATGAACTCAATTCATTTTAAAAAAAAAAAAGTGTAATATGTATTATGTAATGTATTATAAATTATATAATATTACAAAATATTAAGTATATAATTTTTTTTAATATAAATCATATTCATAATAAATTAATCATAATTTATCGTCGACTAAATATTAAACAACTATTTAAATTAGAATCCAATTTCTAAATCTTTATCAAACACATATCTAAAAACATGAAATGCAACTCTGTTTTCATTGAATCCCTTATTTTTCAAATTTTTATTTTCAAATTCTCTACCAAATAGTCCTTAACTTTTCTGGAAACCAGTAATGCGTAAACCATGTCAAACCAAGACCAATCAATATCCGAACGAAATGGATCTAAACTTCTCCTAGAATAGTTTCTAGTGTAAAATGAAATTCCTATAGTTGAGTAATTCAAAGGATATATATAAAGATTTGATAGGATCCCATTGATTTTAATCATTAACAAAAACAAATAAGATTGATTACGTATCAAAATTGCATCATTATGGCAGAGTTCAAACAGAAAATTAGTGATCCAAAGAGCATGGTAAAAGTTAGACGACCAAAATTGATTGAAGTCATGACTAATAAGTTCAGACAAAATATTAAAATTTTTATCAAATATGAAAGATCAGAGGATCCAAAACCTCTGGAGGGAAGTTTGAAAAATCTGCAACACAAATATTGGGAAGTTTTGTAATCTTTAGGAATGCCCTTCAGAATCATCCCATAGCAGCAATGATGTCCCCTGCTAAAAGTTCAATGCAACATTTTGAACCACCACTGATGCATCATCAACCTTTTCCAACCATGTGCAAATGGCTTGAAAAAGAGTCATCATAAAATGCATCTCCTACGGAAAGGTATTTTTCTTTCCTCCTTTTTGAATGGTTGATGATTAGAGGGAGTTCCACTCCATCAATAAGATTAAGTAACAGAGAAACTAGAGCTGCCAGTCTGTATATCTTTGAAGATCTTTTCACTCAATCATTTTAAAACTTAAAACATAAAAAATCACTAGAGAATAGGTAATGTTAATAAGTTCCCAATCATACCTGATCAACAACTTCATAAAGAAGTTTAGATGAAATTCCCCTCAGTCTATAATAACTAATGAATTGCAGCTTTATGACTTCGAGGGAACTATTTTTTGAGTTCAACATGTCCACTGGGGGATCGGGACTTCGAGGAAACTATTTAACTCCATCACCTCAAAGAACTTCCTAAACTTCTTATAGCAGCTAGACATCGGCCTATTATTCCAGCATCTAGAACAATAAAAAGTTCAAGCTATCGAATAAGAAACCTAGTCCATCTATCCAGAAGAAAGGCGTAATGGATGCACAACTCCAAAATTTTAAGTCTATATATGGTTATTTTCAACTCTTTTCTTTTCTTCTTCTCTTATAAAGTTGGGCTTCTAGCAGCCTGCAGCTTACATTTCAGTGAGAGTGAAGAAGTAAAAGGAAATAATAGTATTTTCTGCAAAGGTGGCTATAAAAGACTTGCTTTGTTTTAGAACAACTTCAAATTTTGAGAAGGTTACCGTTCCACTGGCACGGATAAATCTAATCCCATGCCTTCGAACCCCATCAAGCTAAGAAAAGGGCCAAAATCAATAGTAAGCATAAACTATAAATCAGGGTCTACAATAAATATAATAAGTATACAATCAAATTTGTGCAAAAGTTGGTGTAATAATTTCTAAAAGAAATAGTTGGTGCAATTATGACAGAGAATCTTAACCACATGTTAGAAGATGAATCAAAATGACAATAGGTAACCCACAACAATTATCATCACTAATTTTATTTTCACCGTCACTGGAGTACAACATGAACTTCAGAAAAGAGAAGACAAAAAAACAAAGGAGAGGAATGAAAACAAGCCAGGCTTCCCTAGTCAGGTCACTCTGCTCATCCATGCAAGGAATTCGAAAGTAAAAGAAACACATGACCTAGAAAGAAATTAGCAAAATCTTTGAAAAGGCATGAAATCAGAAAATAAATTTGGTATACAGAGGTACCTATGAGAGGTATGCCAATTTGAAATATTAAACAGAAAATTAAGAAGTTATACATCAAGGTTTATTATCCTGTTGAAAGTAATAACTTCTAAATATGTTCCCATTAACTTCTCCCAAAAAGTTTTCACTGAGATTCAGCAGCCAGTGCAAACTACATTTCATGATTGTGAATTGACGAGGAATGTTTGGTATATCCTAAAGACATTCAGTTTCCAAGTTCAATGAATATCTCCTACTTTTCTTTCCTACATACATATGAATCTATGATGATCTACCTCAGTTTCATGCATAGTCCTCATTGTAGGTCCATAACCACTTTTATTTTGCTTGGGTGTCAACTAAATCACTTTGAACGGTCCTTCAAAAAGATTCTGTCCCAAGCTGCTCGAAAATTGGGGAACCAAAGTTGGAGCCTAAAGTTGTAGTAGACCAACTGGTCTACAAGCTCTTCACTTTCTTTGAAGAGATAATGACATTGGCGGATGGATTTTCAACTTGGAACGAATATCTATAGTGTTGCAATTAACCAATTAGGGATAACAAATATTGATCATCGAACCATTATTCCTCAAAGGTGTTTTAAGACTATTCTTAACTGTCTTGTTTAGATACCAAAGCAAAGTTATCGGTCTCCAGTCTTTCACAAAAAGTTTAGCCCAAATAAGGCAGGGATGACATTTGGAGGATTTTGATGACAGTGGTATGGGCTGAATCTTTCTAAAGTCTTTAATTTATGGTCAAGTCCAGATGACACTTATCTGCCTTACAACAAAATGATTTAGGCAATCCAGCAGTAGGGAAATTAGTGTGTCCCACTTTTTCAAAGGATAAGGTCTTGCTTGACCCTAAAAATTTAGAATCAAATATGCATTTTAGGATTCAGGTTCTTTCAGAACAGTTCGAGTCTTAAATAGTAATCTTCTTGCATTTTAGTAATTAATATTAATGTTATATGATTTTATATTATGTTAATTAGTTGTAGGTTATTTGATAGGTAAAAGCCCATTTTGCCCATTTCAATCCTTGTATTTAAGTTTGCTTCATTTCATTGTAATGTTGAAAAACTCTAATGCGTTTCTTCAAAATCTCTCCATTTTTTCTCTGATACTCTCTATATCTCTAAAGCTTTCAACAACTTTGAGAGATGCAAGTACAAAATGAGAACATGACTAAAAACATGTAAATTTCTTTTAAACCCACCAAGTGATCTAAACATGCTTCTTCACTCCACATTTGTATTGCAAACTAAACATATCATAGCACTGTTGCAAGTAGTTAGTTGCGAAAACTAATATGCACTGCACTACTGCTGTCAAGTAGTTGGTGGGCAAAACTTGCAGTATTATTGTTGACTGTTGTCATGCTGTGCACATGAACTATCTCCGAGTTTGAGTTATTTATAAAGTTTTGGTTCTTTGCAGAGGCAAACCAAAATAAAAGCAATCTTGCAAGAGCAAGATATGCACTTAGGAATAATCAACCATCACTCACTAAAACTAATAAAATGCTGCTATTAAGATGATAGCAGAAAGTAGAATCTTATTCCTGTCTTTACCCTCGCTTGGATCACCGAAATTGATTATATAAATATCCCTTCTATATGGACTTGACTTAGTTTTAGGGGTGAGCATTGGTCGGGCACGGTTGGTTTTCCATGAAAACCAAATCTGAAACTGCCCTAACCAGTTTAGAAAGACCAAAACCACAGGTCTAAACAAAGCAATCTAAAACTGAGCGGTCGGTTTCAGTTTAAACCGACCGGATCTGGTGTTTTTTTCTTCTTCTCTTTTCTTTTCTTTTCTTGTTATCTTGCATAGGAATCTAGTCACTAGTTACAAAAATTGCAGCAAAGGCAGATCAATTTCAAACAGAGTATTTCTACTTCATTTATGATTAAACCCAAACCTTGAATTAAAAAGTTCTATATCTTTAACCCCAGAAGCAAAACATTGGATCGGCAATCACACCAGATTCCATGAAACTCACAAGTATGGATTTCAAGCAAATGAACCATTCATTTCAGCTACTTGCGGCCTCAAACTCTTCTTTTCTTCTTTTTTACCCCAACAGATCACAAATAATCATATAGACACACACACAGCAGAAGCACACGCACATATGGGCACGGACACAGGCACTTGCGCATACATTCACACCTGCCAGCGCGCACACACACAACTCAAAACTCTTCTTTTCTTCATTCTTCCCAACAAACAGATCACAAGTAATGATATGCACACACACAGGCGCTTGTGCAGACATACATACAGACCTGGCAACACACAAGCACACAGCTTTCTATACAACTTTATGTCTTTAGCTTTTTCCTGAAGAACCACCACTCACTATAAATATTTCATTCCACAATTAAATCTCAAATACGAAACTAGTCATTTCAAAGACAACACCTGCGATAGGTTATCTCTATGTAACCCCAAATACCGTACTGAAATGAGATGTATATAGATATATTGCCTTCTTGGGTTGGTTAAGTTATCAATTACAATACGATAAACGAGACTCGCCATCTTCAAACCATTTAATAAATGTCAAATTGGAAAAAATGAAAGTACATTTTTTTTCTTTCTGGCAACAGCATCTTCTCTCAAGGAAGAAACAACTAAACAAGTTCCTACTCGCCGTTCCAAACCCTAGAGCTGAGTTATTAATGCCAGACTTGCTATCCCAGTCACAAGCAGCGATAAGACAAGAACATGAATGGGAATTTGATATGTTGAAAACTGGGAACAATAAAATAAAATACATGAACCTCAATTACTCGTCAAGCTGTTTGAGCTCAGCCTTCAGCTGTTCGATCTTAAGCCCCATTAACCTCTGCAACGCCTTCCTTTCGCTCTCGGGCAACTTCGCCAGAAGCCCCTCGTACATATCTAAAACTTCTTTCACAGCATCCCGAGCACACTCGGCCTCTTCATCAAAATATACGGTCTCTTTAGACTCCATAGCTGACTCTATCTCTTCCCTCGCTTCGGCAAACTTGAGATTGATCCTGTCTACCTCTCTAACCTGATCGAATTCGGGCTCCGATGTGCCCGAACCACCACTGTACCTCCGATTGGACCTCATTAGATACGAAAAATGGAGATCATCTGCCCGCCATTTGTTAGGAAACTCAGATTTTGGCTTCACAGTGAAATCCAGAATTCGCTGAAAACTATACGAAGATGAAGAAATTGAAGCCTGAGATTTTCCGGCAAGCAATCTGTAGAGTGGAAGGCGTAAACGAGGACTCATTTTTGTTGGCAAATTTTCGAAATTGCGAACTGAGCAAAAGGGAATCAGTATCACCGTTCAGTCATCAGTGAGAAAACGAATCATAAAAGCTAAAGTCTCAGTTCAGCGCTATAACTTATAAATGGTTTTACACATAGTCAGCCTGTGATTATTTTCGATTATATTTTCATTTTTCATGGATTTAATATCAACATGGTCCGACATAATCAACAGCTAAAGTAAGCTTAGCTCGTAACGAGACCTTCCATCCTAGAGGTAGGAGGTTCAATTTCACCTCTACTATTGTTGTACTAACAAAAAATGGTAAACAATAGACATGTTAACTTAAAACTTTTCTAGAAATATCATGAAAATCGATATTTTATTGAAATTTCTATAAAATTAGGACCTCAATATTTTTGTCGACATCGACCCTTTCAACTTTGATTTTACAAGTAAGACCTAACCGAACCAAACATTTTTCACATAAGTTTTTTTTTTGTTAAATCTTGTTTTCAGTTCACCCAATTTTGTTTATTTTCCGTTTTGAAAGACATATCTTGTTACTTTTTATTTATAATATGTTAGGTGAGTAAGTGGAACTTATGATTCTTGGGAGCCGATAGTACAATTCAATTAAGTTATGCTCGTATGCACTTAAATCAAATTTTATTTTTATTTCGGTTCAAATTTTTCATCTCTATTCAGAGTTTAAAATTATCTCTTTGAATATAGCTGAGTGTCTCCGAGAAGCCAAGGAGATAGGAATGTTTCTCGCTCCAGAAACATGAGCGATGAATTTGCAAATGATACCATTCTTTCCGGCAAAGCCTCCTCCAACCAAGAAAGCAAAATGCTGGAAGGTAATCCTTATCATTTTAGCCATAGGGGAGGCAAATATAAATAAAAGAAATCAAAAGGTATTCTTTTTCAATATGATTTTCCCGACGAAAAGTTACCAAAGATATGTACTAAAAAATAGTAATATGTGGATGGAAGAAGCAAACCTCTAACCTTGAAATTAATAGTACAATTTTCATGCCAGTCTAAGCTGTGTTTATGTTGCCCTACAAAGTTCTAAGTTAAAATACAATAAATTATTATGAACTGAAAAAATATCAAACTATCTACAAATATAAAAAATTTTCATTATCTATCGTTCAAGCAATCTACTTGTAAATAGTTAGGCTCATTTTATATTTGAAAACAACCCTTGAAATATTATTTTGATCCCTATATTTTGAAGTTTGATCAAATTTAATCTCCATACTTTTAGATGTCAAATTCTAGCCCTTGTACTTTCAATAAATCTTAAATTTATAAATAAACATGGAAACAATAACACACACATATATAATCAAAAGCATATTTAATTACAGTATACCTATCCAAAAATTTGTAAAAGGATATTGTAAAAGAGTTGTTGAGTTTATAAATAACCCAAAGTTAGGAATTCTTCATTCGAAGTTCTCATTCTCAAAGGATGCAAACCAAAACCACAAATCAGGTCAAAATCAGGTCAACAAAACCTCAAAAAGCCAACAGCTCCACTTCCCAAACTTGTATAAATAGATGCTGCCTTCAAAAGTCTTCAGACAAAACAAACTTTCTAATTTCTTCGGAGAAAACAAATTTACAAATTACCCCAAGATGGCAAGGCAGCTGCAAATGATGCATCCTTCACAAGGCACAGCTCAGATTGGCATGGCTGGTGTGAGCCTTCTCCTGTGTGCTTTTGCATTGTTCATGTGTGCTTCCCATGCCCGAAAATGGCGCCGTCATTGGAATGCTTGTTTGGATTATGGTTACGAGTTTGAGGATCCTGTCATTGAGCTGAACCAAGAAGCAACGGTCGTGACTACGCAACGAGTGAATGCCTGTGTTGTGAATGCTGCCGAGTCGGAGAATGTCAATGATGAGATGTTCTTCAGCAGAGAGCAACAAGCTGCTATATGGCAGAAGAATATACTCATGGGCGGAAAGTGCCAGCTACCGGACTTCTCAGGTGTCATATTATATGACCCCAGTGGAAATGCTATAACCCCTGCCAAAACTCAGCCTCCTTTACTCACCTGGAAGTGAGGAGACCTATCAGAAATCAGGCGGAAAAAAAAAAAAAAAAATCTACCTTTTCATTTGTTTTTCTGTTATCTCCGTAAGAGCTCACCATTGTATGCAGACTTGTACCTTTCAAACCCCTGAATTGTATGCAGTCTTGAAATGAAAATGATAATTGTATCACCAAAAAAATGGAAATAGCATTAAAAAATTATTTGCAGTCAATTCACAAATTGATGATCTCAAACGTAGACATGATAACATTAAAAGATTATTTGCAGTCGTGCAAAACAAGTTGATATCAAATTTTAAGTTCTCTGAGTGGATGCACGAAGTGACTCGACTGCATCGGCCAGTTTACATTTCAGAGTATCGGGAGATTCCATAAGATGGAATGCCTCTTCTTCCTCAATTTCTAGAAGCATAGCAGTAACCTCTCCCGCATCACCACGCTTAAGAGACTCTACAAGGGATGAATGTTGTTCATGCAACATCTATAATTTACAAAACAATTTGTTAACTCGAAGAAAAAGTTGAGAACCTATATGCACAAAAAGTCTTAAGTCAGGTAAGAGACAGAGTAGAACAAATAACCTTAATCAATGTCGAAGTAAGTACAATGGATTGACACTTTTCATTGCAGGGTCTTACTGAAGTTAAAATCTTTTTAATGTCGGGGCCAAAACCAAGACCGAACATCGAATCCAACTCATCCAATACCTGTTTCACAAGAAAATTAAAACGACATTATATATAAAAAAGAATCACAATCTTGACGGTTTTGTAAGATTATGAACTCTGATACACATGTAATTTCTTGTCTTAGAGATAAACATAGCAGGGATTAAAAAATAACAAGGGCCAATCCATCAATCAGTTTTTGACTTGATGTAGGCTATAAACCATCACTCTAAACTGCTTGATTAAAAAAACACACAAGCATAAAACAAACATAAAGGCCACCATACTCTTTTGTCTTTCAACATTATGGTTGTAAATGGAAGGAAAGATAAATGGTATACCATCTCGGCCTAAACAGAGCAAGGAACAGATTTTTTGAGAAAAAGAAACTAAGAATTACATTATATCAATACCAATTACCGTGCAAGAAAAATGTCAAATAAAATTTTATCTTTAAAGAAAGATGTAGTATGAATAGTTCACCACACACCAAGTATTTGATTTCATCAGGAACCACCCTCCCCTCTTCAATGAGTTTGGAGACCTCAGCAGGGGTGCCAATTAACAAACCGATCGAGACATCAGATGCACTTTTCTGAAGTTGTAATTCACCACAGCCATTATCCCTTGCAGTTTCAAGCTGCCTGTATTCGCTGATGAACCTGGCCATATAAAACACCTGCAGAGTTCATCCTATGTCAGCCAAATTGTAGTTGGTCTTAAAATCTTACTCATGAAGGTCTTAGAAAGTGATTACCTCTTCAGATAGCTGCACGGTCGAGCACAGAACAAAAGCTCGAGGATGCTTGGACCTTGTTCCATATATCTTTCCATCCCTTTTTAGATTCTAAGAAGAGCAAATTGTAGAAACACAACAATGGGGAAAAAAAAACATGACAGTGAAGACGCATTTTAGTATTGTACTTTCTTGATATCTAGATGGAAAATCAAACTACTCTAAAAGTATATCAATTAAGAGGTGTCGAGAGGAGACTGCAAATCTCTAGAAATAAATAAGAGTAGACTGAGCACGATAGACAATTTCACAATTCGAATGAAAATAACGAGCAAACTAAAAGAATATATTTATCCTATCTTATTAACTTAAAAGCAAAAGGGTTTAGTGTAAATTTAACATGCGACCACATTAGGCACAAAGTTCAAACTTCCTACCAACACAAGGATAACTCAACAGGTTAAAGCATCACAATTTGACTAAAAATTGTAGTTAAAAATTAAGACTCCCCACCCATGGTTGAATTAACAAAAAGTTCAAACTTCCCAATGTAATTTCTGCCATATTCATATTAATATTCCATCATTCTATGTATGGAGTCTCATTAATCATATTAATGTTCAATCACACATAATTCAAGTGGATGGTTTGAAGATATATCAAACCTACTAAAGTTAAATTATAAGTTTAGTCCCTAAACATTGAGGTTTATATTTATTTGGTCATTGAACTTTCAAAAGTGGTCATTGAACTTTCAAAAGTGGCTAGTAGGTCCTTGAACTTTCAAAGAATATGTAGTAGGTTCTTGAGCTTTCAATTTTGTGTCTAATAGATCCTTTAACTTTCAAGTTTTTAATTAATAAATCCCAACAATTTTGATCTTTTAAAAAATATATTAGATATAAAATTGAATTCCATGTCTAATGGAACCTAAACTTTAAAGTTCATGAATTAAGTGTGTAGTTTTGAAAGTTGGAGGATTCAATTTAGAATTTTGAAAGTTGAGAGACGAAATAGATATAAACCATAATATTAAAGGAGCATTTGGAGGCAAAGTTGGTTATTATAGTTTGTAATTTGTATTTGTGTTTGCAGTGCATGCTACTTTATAGTCGGAAGACTTGAGCTATAATAGCCCACCCCACCCCATTGAAGTCGAGCCAATACGTCCCTAATAGACTAAATTTGCAATTTAACCTGCATCGAAAGACTAACATAACCTACCACTTTGAGGCTACTTTAAAGAATTGGTTTGACAAACGGCCACAATCAACATTCCTAAAAGAGGAACCCAAAGGTCATTCTAATTCTAATCCAGAAATAGCCGGATAATAAAATGACAGACATCTACATCAGATACAGTTCTGATTGGTACTACGAACTCAAAGCCATCATCGATTCTGCTAAAGAAAGTGCCAAAGGATTGCTATATTCAAATGGTTAAAAGAAATAAGAACCTGAATGAGAGGCAGCAAGTAAGCCAAAGCCCTTTCGGGTCCATAAAGAGATCCCAACACCACATTCTTTTTTTCCAAAAGAGCCGGAATCCCTACACAATGCAACTCAGAAGGAGCAAAAATCCCCATTTCTTCTACAGCCTCGGCCAATTCATTGCAAAGCCCCAACTCCTTGAAACCTGTCATCACCTTCTCACCTCCATTAGAACTCGATGATTCTTGCGAGATTTTTGACGAGCCTTGGAGTTTTCTGAGCCTGAACTTCTCAAGAAGCAATGCATCTCTGTTCGATTGCGGCGGTTGATCATTTTCCATGGCGGTGCCATCGGTGGAGGTTCTGGAAAAGGAAGAGGAACAAAATCGAGAAGCTAAAAAAGCGTTCGTGGAGAGCGTGGGGTTGGGGAAAGTAGAACGTTTGGTTGGACATAAGAGACTGTTTGCGTAGTGAGAGAGCTCGAGAAGAGCTTTTCTTCTACTTCCCATGGCGGTGCTGTTCGGAGGTTTGACCTGCTCCGGACTAGGATTCAATTGCTAGGTTCCTACTTCCCAAAATAATAAATACGTTAAAAACTTAAAATACCAATTTTAGTCCCATATTTTAAATATTTAATTTTATTCTCTGTATCTTTAATAAATTATAAAATTAAGAGCACCTTTTAAATATAGCAAGATGAACCAAAATATTTATAAATATAGCAAAATTTTACTTGTTTATCTGTGATAGACTATCGCGGCCTATCGCAAATAGACGGTGTATTTTGCTATTAGTTGTAAATATCTCTAGCAGTTTTGTCATTTAAAAATTTATTAAATAAATATTTTAAAAAATAGAAAAATATTAAAAATAATTACAAAAATAACAAAATTTTATTTTCTATCCGTGGTAAACTGCAACATATAGATATAAAATTTTGTTATATTTGTAAATAGTTTTATAGTTTTTCTATGTATAATAATTTTTCTTTATTCATTTTTTTTATTAAAATATCATTTGAGTTTGCTCAATTTTAGTTTTTATACTTTCACATGAAAATTATTATGATTATTTAATCAATTTCGAAAAAACTTAACTTTGTGGGACTAAAAGTATAGTGACTAAAATTAAACAATTGAAAGTACATGGTTCAAAAGTAAACAAATTCCAAAGTACAAGAAGTAAAATGACATTTTAACCATTTTTTTTATGAGAAATCGAACTCTAAACATCCATGTGGGAAATTCATATCAATTAATTTCGAGAGATTCACCTGAAATCTTTTATCGAATTTGATTCAATAATAATAATAACAATCTTAGTGCTATAAAGTATAACATATGAATAGTTTTCCTAAGATTTATAGTAAAAATACTAATAAATAAGGTATTTGTTATAAATGGCAAATTGTTAAAAATATTTACATATATAGCAAAATGTCACTGTCTATCAATGATAGACAGCGATAGACATTGATAGACATTTATTGGTATCTATCACTCGTAGACAGTTGATCTATCAGTATTATTATCAATAGACAGTGACATTTTGATATATTTGTAAATATTTTGACTCATTCTGTTATATTAAAAACAACCACAATAAATAAATAAATAAATATTTATTTAAAATTCATAAAAATTATAGAGACTAAATTTGAATAATTGAGAGTACAATAATTAAATTTGAACAAACTTTAAAGTAAGAGATCAAAATAACATTTTAATCTTATAAATAACAAGTATTTCTTGGTCCATTTTAGATTTTTTTTTTCTTTTTAGAAATTTGTCCAATTTAGATATATTTATTACTCATTATATTCTGAAATAAAAATGAATAAACAATATTAAAATATCATGTTCGTCTCTTTTCTTTCGAAGTAAGGGACAAAAGGATATTTTAACCTTATAAATAATAAATATTGTTTGGTCCATTTAATATTTTTTTTCGGAAATCACCCAGTTTAGATATATTTATTACTCGTTAAGTTCTCGATAAGTTCTCAAAACTAAATAAGTTCAAATTATTATAAATATAAAAAATATGTGTAATTTAGATGTCTCATAATCACACACATTTATGTATTTCCACTACCTACTTGTCATTTTTTATATTTTCATAATTTTATATTTTATTATATTTATTATATTTATTTATTTATTTTGATATTATAATTCATCGATATTTGTATTTCCGTTCCTCGTCATTTTGCTCATCTATTTTACAACACATTGTCATCACGACCTCTTGTTGTTTTTCTACTGAAGGTAGGTTCTGAAAGTATGTCATTTTTCTCTTTATTATAATTAATAAATTAAATGTTGTTTTGCATGTTTAGTCTATATTAAATTTATAATATAAATACAATTCTTTGTGAGAGTGTTATCATGACAAATCTTACAAAAATAGAATTTTCAGTCCTTGACATCATTAGAAATAATTATTTGTCATGAATGTTTAGATGCTGAAATACATATGGGTGCTATGAACTTGTGAGAAACAATTAAAAAAAGGAATACGACATCCAGTCAGGAAAAAGCAAATAAGGTTAGTAATATATGTTGGATATGATTCTCCATCAATTATTAAATATCTTGAACTCCTGACAGATAATATATTTACTGTACAATTTGCTAATTTTCATTTTAATGAGACAAATTTTTCAACATTAGGTGGAGGAATTAAGAAGTTGGAAAAGGAAATTGCATGGAATGCATAATTATTGTCTCATTTAGATCTCCCTACAGATCAATATAAACTAGAAGTTCATAAAATAATTTATTTGTAGAATATAGTAAATCAATTAACAGATGCATTTATTGATGCAAAGAAAGTAACTAAGCCACATATACCAGTTGCAGATGTTCTACCGAAAATTGATATTCCAACACAACAAGCTATCACTAATGAATCTGAGAACACGCTAGAAGCGTGGTAGACCAGTGGGTTCCAAAGATAAAAATCATTGAAAAAAAAATAGACTATAGTAAAAAAGACTTGGTTGAAGATATAAATATCTATGAAAAAACCTGAACATGACTAATAATCAATTAGTCATAACAGAGAAAAGATGGAATCGAACTAATGTAGTTATTAATAACATTTTTACATATAATGTTGTACTTGATATTATATCTGAAAATAACGATCCTGAACCAAAATCAGTTGAAGAATATCGACATAGAAAAGATTGGCTTCAGTGGAAAAAAGCAATTAAGGCAGAATTAAACTCATTTTTAAAATGTTGGACTTGTAGTCTGAAACACCAAAAAATGTCAAACTCGTGGGATACAAATAGATATTTGCGAGAAAAAAAATGAAAATAATGAGGTCACAAGATATAAAAAGCAAGACTAGTTACATAAAATTTTTCACAAAGACCTGATATTAATTATGAGGAGACATATTCTCTCGTGATTGATGTAATTACATTAAGATATTTAATTGATCTGTGTATGAAAATCTAGACATGCATCTTATGGATGTAGTCACGACATAATTATATGGATCTCTTGATAATGATATCTATATGAGAATCCCAGAAAGATTTAAGATACCAGAAACACATAAATCAAATTCTCGAGAACTACATTCAATATAGTTACAGAAATCATTATATGGATTGAAACAATCAAGACGAATGTGGTACGGTCGCCTGAATATTTGTTAAAAGAGGGATATCAAAGTAATCCAATATATCCATGTATATTTATTTGCAATTATAAATGTATATGTTGATGACCTAAATATAATTGGAACTCCTGAAGAACTTTCAAAAGCAATAGAATATCTTAAGAAAGAATTTGAGATAAAAGATCTCGGAAAAACAAAATTTTGCCTTGGATTGAAAATTAAGCATTTAGCAGATGGGATATGTGTTTATCAGTCAACTTATATAGGAAAAATTTTAAAAGAATCTATATTGACAAAGCACGTCTATTAAACATTCCAATGGACGTTTTTTCATTAGATGTAAAAAAAAGATATCTTTTGACCTCGAGATGATAAAGAAGAACTTTTTGGTCCCAAAGTACTATATTTTAGTGCAATTGGTGCACTTATGAATTTTACCAATAATACAAGACCAGATATTGCATTTTCAGTAAATTTATTAGCTAGATACAATTCTTCTCCAACAAAAAGACATTGGAATGGAATTAAGCATATACTCTATTATCTCCGAGGAACGATCGATGTGGGTTTTTTTATACAAATAAATCAAATTTTGACTTAGTTGGTTATGCAAATTCTAGATAGTTATTTGATCCATATAAAGCTAGATCCCAAACAGGTTATCTGTTCATTTGTGGAGGAACTGCTATATCTTGGCGATTAGTGAAATAGACCATAACAGCTACTTCCTCAAATCATGCTGAAATTCTTGCAATCCATGAAGCTAGAAGAGAATGTGTATGGCTAAGATCAATGACTCAACACATTCATGAAACATGTGATTTGTTTTCTAATAAAAATCCTCCAACGACATTATACGAAGACAACACAGCATGTATAGCCCAAATCAAAGGAGGATATATTAAAGGAGATAGAACAAAGCATATTTCACCAAAACTTTTCTATACTCATGATCTTGAAGAAAATGACGATATCATTATACAACAAATTTGTTCGAAAGATAACTTAGCAGACTTATTTACAAGATCATTACCAACCACAACTTTTGAAAAATTGGTGGAGAACATTGGAATGAGACGACTCTGAGATTTTAAGTGACGTTCCTATGAGGGGAGCAAATTGTAATTTTTTTAGAAGTATTAAATTATAGAAAATACGTACTCTTTTTCCTTCACTATGATTTTTTTTGTATTGGATTTTTTCCTAATAAGGTTTTAACAAGACATATTTCATATATATGATGGAGGGAGTATTATAAATATAAAAAATATGTGTAATTTAGATATCTATGTTTTGTGTCCAAAGGTCATGTGTCTCGTAATTACAAATTCTTAGTGACCATGTATTTTCATTACCTACTTGCCAAATTGTCTATAAATAGTAACATTTGGTAGATGTTGCGGGTATACACATTGGTGAGAAAAGAAAAGAAAGAATTGGAAAAATTTGAGTGATTTTGAATTTTTATAAAATTTCATTTCCTATATTTTCATAATTTTATATTTTGTTATTTTATTTCTTTTTATTTATCATATTTATTCTATTATTTATTTATTCTAATGTTATAGTTTCTCAATATTTGGGTTTCCATTTTTTTTGTCATTTTGCTCCTTTATTTTACAAAAATCATTTTAATGAGAAAGATACTTTAACCTTATAAATAATAAATATTTCTTGGTCCATTTAAGATTTTTTCTTTATAGAAATGGTCCGATTTAGATATATTTATTATTCATTAAGTTCTCAAAATAAAAATGAATAAACAAGATTAAAATATCATTTTTGTTCCTATATTTTGAATTTTGTTCCATTTCGACTATGTAGTTTCGATTGTCCAATTCAATAAATTTTAAAATTAGTCAAAGCGAGTTTAACTTAGCAATAATTGGCAAAACCTTTCATCCTAGAGGTGAGAGGTTCGATCTACTACTCTCGTAATTGTTGTACCCAAAAAAAAATTAAAATTATTTCATGAAATCAATTTAATTTCATGTTGATATTTTGTTAAAGAAAACTCAAGTCTATATGAGCATTTTCTTACGGGAAGATTATTATAATAAATTAACCAATGTTCAATAAGCATTGTTCTTAAAATAAATGTTGGCTAAAAATTAATTTGAATAAATGAATTGTTAAAATTACATGAAGAAAGTAAATGGACTAAAAATTAGGCAATGAAAGGCACATGGACTAAAATATTATTTTAATTAATAAAATATTAGTAAAATCAGTTTAGTTGTATTATCAAATGTCTAAATTTAAAATTATTTTTTTTTATCTTGAAGTTTTATTTTATGGAACTTGCCAACTTGGAACAATAATAATAGTAGCACAGAGAAACAATGTCATACCTACTCTAAACTGAAAAATATTACAAACTAGCACATGTATTAGTCTAAACTCTAAACTTTTCTAGACGAATCAATTTAGACCACGCTAGTGATTTATAGCATTTTTCATTTTGTTTCATTTAAAATCAACTAAAAATGCCAACATAAAATTAGTATCATCCTAAATCATACTGAAAGTAAGTGTCTTATTATTACTCCTAAATGAGAAAAAAAGGGGTTTTAGTGGATAGATTACCCAACAGTGGGAAGAAAATGTAACTTACCATGCTTTTTAAAATTGAGGTTTTTATTTATTTATTATTATTATTTTTTACCTCTAATGACATCATATTTGGGTGAAATAACCAAGACGAAACCTCATGCATGCAGATTGGTCTTTCGCTCTCACTTTTTGCAATCTCATTGTCCTGCTCAACCCTTGTCTCACTATCCTTCTACTTCTCTTGATTTCTTCTCTCTCGTTGGCTCGTTCTCACTCTCTCTTCTTCATATCCTCTCTCTCATTCACTCTTGGTCTCTCTCGCTCCCTCACTCCACTCCCTTTTATGTTTCAAACAACATTCTGATGACCAACAACGACACCTCTACAGCATTCTGATGGTTATGGACAAATGGACAAAGAGAAAATGGAGAATAGTTGGTGCAAATGGAGGAAGAAAAATTGAGAAAAAGAGAAAAGGAAAAAAAATTAAGGGTAGTTTGGTAATTTCGGATGATGACGTAAACAGTAAGACAAAATTAAATTTGACAAAGTGAGGCAAACCTATTTTGGAGTTTGAGATTGAGTCTTTTAATCAACTATAAGAAAAAAAATGTTCTCACCACTCCAAACATTCTAAAAAAATGTTCTCTCTTTTTATGTGCATAATAAATTATAAAATATATGTACGATATAATAGATTTAGAGAAAAATGACTCTAGAATTAAATTTATATATATATAATTTTGGAAATGTTATTAAAAAGTTAATTTGAACGCTCATTAAACTTATTTGTGTGCAAAATATTATTTTATTAAAATTAATGAGTTTGTGAAGATTTGATTATGTATTTAAATCAATGAGTGAATTAACAAAAATTGAATGGTAAAATGGTATAGTGTAGGACCATGAAAATCAAAGTTCAAGTTTCAAATTTATACACATTAAAAAAAAAGCTCCAAATTGATACAAAATAACAAAGTTGTGAGAATAAAATTGTTTTTCTTGATTCGATTTATATTCACTTTCAAAATTGTCAGCCATATTTTTCTAATTTTGACTTGTTGAAGGATAAGAATGTCAAAAAATCATGAGCGATCCCGTTCCTTAACCTAGGCTCTGGTATTTTTTTTTTTAATTAATTTTTTTTTTACTTTTTTTTGTTTTTATTTATTTTTAATTTTGATTTTGTTTTATATTTTTATATTGTATCTATATTTTGAAGGAAAAAAAATTTAATGTTGTTATGTTAAAAGTTATATAAAAAAAAATTAAAATTCATTTGAACATAAATTCAATTTTTTAAAATTAAAATAAGATTGTTTTCAAAATATAATAAAATGAGTCAACTTATTTACAATAACATGATAGACGTTTAGGAGTCTATTAGTATCTATCACTAATAAATAGTGATGTTTTGCTATATTTGAAAACATTTACTAACACTTTTGCCTTATTTAGAATTTATCTTTTCATGCCTACAAATAAGCGCTAAGGAAAATATGAATTTCTTGACAAACGTGCAAACTTTAATAGTGAACACTATTAAAAAGAGTGAAGTTGATTTATTTCATACCAAATTATGAAATTGATGAACCAAACATTCCCTTAATTTATGCTATGTCTAATAATCCAACTTTAAAAATTATTGAATAATTCTTTAAAATTTTAAATTTTCAACCATATGCCACTTCAAAATTTTAAAATAGGTACCTAGCAGTAAGGTATTAAAAATTTGTGAGGCCCTTCCATTTTAGTTTTTTTAGACACTACTACAACTTTAAATTTATTCATTTGTTATCTATTTTTTACTAATTGTTTACAAAACCAAACTAAAATTTAAAAACTAAAAAAAACTAACTTTAAAAATTGTTTTTGTTTTTGAAATTTGGCAAAGAATTTAACTATTGTATTTAAAAGAGAGATGCAAATCAATAGAAGAAATGAAGAGAAAATATACTTAATTTTCAAAACAAAAAACAAATAACAAAATAGTTACTGAAACTGAAGAGGATCTGGTTTAGTTTTGTGTTAGTTAGATTCATGAAATTTGAAAGAAAAAAAATGGTCAAATAGGTTAGTGATCTATTTGAGGAAACTCAAAATAAAAATCCAACCTTTGATCTTATCCATCTTCGCTCCTGGGAAATGTGAAAGAAAGTTATAAAGCAGCCCTTCAGCTTTAAAATCCAAAGTACACATTTAAATTTTAAGCTATTTTTCCAAGTTCAATATAAATAAACTAGCGCACAATTTTTGCTGTGAACTTGCTGCCAGCCAGTACTTCACAAAGACACAAAAGTGTAAAAAATGAGCAAAAACCACAAAATTGTGTCTGCATATTCAACATTTTCTAAAATTCACGTGTATCAAACACAAAATTCTGTATCAGAATCTGTATCATTTCCAGCATGATGTCTTGCTATTTCCATAACATTGCAATAAATGGAGGGAAGGTTGATACTCAAAGCATTGCAATTTCAATACTTAAGGAAAGACTGAAAATAAATGGTAAATAGAATGCTTCCCTTGCAAATACGTTTGATTTAATCACTGGTAACATTCAGGCTTCAAAACGCCAACATATGGTAAATTTCTGTACAGCTCTGCGAAGTCCATTCCATAGCCCACCACAAAATAATCTGGACACTGCTCAAAACATACCATATAATAGAAAAAATCTTTTTAGATGAATCAAGTAATAGCAACTGAAGAAGAATGTGCGATTGGTGATTGTGGCCGTGGGTGACTTACTTTCATTAATCTACAAGTTGGAAAATCTTTATGAAGTTTCTCAATAAGATGAGAAAAGCCAGACAATGTTTCTAGTTTAAGAATCCATAAACAACTCTTTCATACACCTTTGTGTGTGTGTGTGTAGTGTTCTTGTTTTAAGAGGGAGATTCGATTTTATCTTACTTCAAACCCACGGTAGAACTTTCCTTCGCCTACTAGCTGAAAATTAACCTTTCGTCTTGTTGGTTTATCAAGAAAAGTGCATACTGATATAGATGATGCTCCTTTTGCCTCCATGTGAGCAATGAGACATGATAAAGTATTTCCAGTATCTACAATATCCTCAACCTAACAGGAATTCATTATAAAAGTCAAGAAGATACTAAACATGATTTACAATAATTATGGGAGAAATGAATCAAGTATCTGTCAACTAAGAGCCCATGTCAAATAAAGAAGACAATCAATCTCTTAAATGCTGAGGCTGAAACAAAAGAAGAAAATTTAACCCATCAAAACCATGAAACAGAGGACTGCTCTTCAAGGAGATTTAATTTAGTGAAGTATTATATGCAGATTAACCCATGGCTTTGCCATCTCCATTTCACGTTACGCAAGATCCTTAAGCTCAAATAAAATGTCACTGATCTGACATGAATAAGATTAAAGAGACAAATTATAAAAAGTACAACAAAGAAAAATAAATTAATAAAGAGATTGAATGATACATCACCAATGTCGCAATATTCCAAATGGGCAATCCAACCACAAGTTGAGAGAATCTGTTATCTACCTTCTTACCCTTTTTTTTTCTTCTTTTTTTTTTTTGGATATGTAAACAGCTCAAGAGATGCATAAAGGGGTAGGCTAGAGTTCCACCCACAGTAAATAAGAAGATAAATATATCACCAGTTGGTAAGAATTAAAAAGATACTAGAAACTTAAAATTCAGACCTCATCCAAAATGGAAAAGAGGGAGCAAGTCCAGAATTTCTCTTCTTCAAATAAATATCTTGATCTGTTTAATCTTGAGTCGAAGAGAGTGACAATTTATCTTTTAATACTCACGAAGTTATCTTCAATTGAAGGGAAACAATAAGGAACAATAGTACTACTATTAATTGACTTTCATTAATTTTATTGTAATCATAAAAAATAAAAATAAATAAATAAATAAGTATGCAAGTCAGTAAGCTTCATATAATTGTTAAGAAATCAATATTTATCAGGACTATGAACTTAATCTCGCTTAATTTTTGTTCAGATTAACACTCTTTGATTTATATCCTGGATTGGAAAGTATTTCTTTCGAACATATGCCAAATTTTGAAGAATTCAAAATCCAATTCCATAAATCCTCTGCAATTGTTTCTCCCCAATCTTCAAATTCTCTCTTCTTTATGTTCCCACCCGAAAAGTAAAAACCTAACATGCAAAATTTCCTAAAATGGACACGCACATTTGAACAGAATCTACAATTACCACAAACTCTAACATACTTCAGTGATTCAGTATAAAGGCACAAAGTAAAGAAAATCCCCGAAAAAGAGAGTCCAAGGCGACTACGAAAGCTGGACCATTAGGCACAAAACCGAACAATCTCCGTTAAGAGTGAAAGAGACATGCACGAGCAGCAGCAATATTAGACTCTATATGACTCATACACCAACAAAACTCTGTAAAATTTTCGTCCTGAATAGGGTACAGGAACAATGAAACAAAATATCCAAACACAATAATCCAACGGCCGAACGGAAACATAGACGGGGCGAGTAAGATTGACGGCAAATACCAGAATTACATGATTGTTCTTAACATCGACCTTCAAGTCCGATGAGATTCTTGGAGCACCATTAGACTGAGTACCGAAACCGTAAGATTCGACACGAACGAAGTCAACAGCGATTGGAAGACTGATGCGACGGACCAAGTCGGCCAGGAAGATGAAGGCTCCGGTGGCAACGCCAACGAGGACTGGCGGCGAAGAGGTTCCGGCGAAGGCGGCGGAGATTTGGGAGGCAAGGTCTGAGACTCGAGCCGAAATTTGGTCCTGGTTCCAGAGCACTCTCTCAATGTGAGAGTGAACTGCCATGGACGAGGGTAGGGATGGCCGGACACAATTGATATGTTCTCACAATATTCCACTCTGTCAGTTTAATTTAAATAGAGAGCCAAATTTAATTTAAATACTTTATTTCTATATATATATATCAACTTAGTAAGGATTGATATTAAGGGAAAAGATAGATTTTTCAACCATACTTAGGTGCACTATGCATCTACCTTGATGCATTCTACTTTCATTATCCATAAAAAAAAAAAAATAATAAAATATAGTTAAAAATACTTTTAATCTCTAAACTATTATGAAAGTAACAATTTAGTTCGTAAACTTTAGTTTGTAACGATTTAGCTTTTATATTTTCAGTTTTATACCAATTTAGTCCTTAAATTTAGTATGTAACGATTTAGTCTTTATATTTTCAAATTTGTAACCGTTTAGTCACTAACGTAAAATAGTTTATCAAAATTATATGTTTTTTTAAAAAAAATTTTATAATATAAACTTTGTATTTTATAAAATAATTGAGTTTCTAATTAGTTTATCGATTTATTTATGAAAAAAAAATCTTATTAAATCTTAGCACTCATCTCTACGATAGGAACTAAATTGTTAAAAAAAATTTAAGTACAAGAACTAAATTGTTATATAGTAAAGTTCAATGGCTAAATTGTTATTAAATTAAAAGTCGTTACAAACCAAATTTCAGGGACTAAATTGTTACTTTTACCAAAGTTTAGAGACTAAAAGTGACTTTTAACCTAAAATATTTAAATAAAGATAAGAAGGAAAATTTGATACGTGACAAATTATGATTAGACAATTGAGTATAGTGGTAAAGATTTTTTTTTCTTTTTTTTTTCTAATAAGTACACATTAAGAGAAATGATAATGATAATTAAAAAAAAAAAAAAGTAAGTCATGCTTTGGATGGAAGTAATGAACGAAGAAAATTGGATTTCCAAATTTGTAAACTGAATAATGTCATTAGCAACTTAGGTAGGAATTTATAGAATTAAACGTTGGATATGAAATGATGAAAGATATGTTAATTACTTTTGATTACGTATCTCCTCATCCAACGTCTCATCATGACTCAGCCTCTTTTGTTAATGGGGGAGATGAAGAACACAAATAACTTCAATTCGCTATTCATGGTATAGGCAAAAATTGATAGGTTGGCCATTGCAAAACTAAAAGTTTGTTTAAATCGATTTTTTAAGAGTTTAAAATATTATTTTTACTCTTAAAAAGTCATTCTAAAGTTATGATATCTTGGTTGATGGCAAGTGGTATATATCTTAATTAGTTAAATAATATTATTTTTTTTATATAATCTTCAAGGTACCAAATTCATGCAGAATAAATACATCATTGTGGCGTGCACATCATGATCATTGTGCATAAAGAAAAATAATACACGAGTCAGTTGTGTAAGATGATTACTTGTCTTAGTACGACTCAATCACAAGAAAACTTATTGCACCTGACAGTGATTTTACTATTTAGTATTTTTCAATTATATGATATGAATAATTTTATCCATGATATGCACCATTATTCATTACAACATACATGGAGATTAAATGTTGCTGACACTGAGGCTGAACTGTATTCGTTGTAAACGACAGCAACAACATGTCAAAACTATTCTAGAGCAACACGATGACCAAGAATTTTATGCACACGAATTTCCCTTCGTCGTCACCCAACAAGATATTGGCGATGTAATTCATCATCAGTAACAATTTGAAGTGTATGCACCTCATCGTGGGTAACGTAGGCGAAAAAGACTACCATGTGGCACATGCGTTCAAACTTTCTAATTTGTATGAACTTCTATCTTCAACTAAATGAATTTATGATTTGACTTTACATTTTGAAAGATTAAGAATCAATGAAGCTAATGCAATACATGAACAAAGAACAAAAAAATACAAGTAAGAAACAAATTGTTCATTTACTGGAGAAAGAGAAAAAAAGAAAAAAAAAAAAAGAAAAGAAGAAGACTCATGGATCCACGATTTCAAATTTGTAGACCGGGTCCAAGAGTGGCACCTAGTCTATAGTTGATTGGACAGTTGGTACACAGTTCCCTGACTTATTTTTTACAATACATCTTATTTTTTACTTTTGTTTCCTACCAACTCTACTTTTGCCATTATTTTTGAAAACTACATCATTCTTAAAAATAACTCTTAATTCAATGATAATTGACATCGTTCTCAAACTTGGACAAGTAAAAATATATGAACTAAAATTGAACAAATAAAATGGTATTTTAACGAAATTATTAAAGTAATTTAAGGTTTTGGAGTGTTATAACATATAAGTTAAAAATCAAGGGGAAAAAACGAGGGACTTTTAATGGGAGGGGTATCATAACGGTCACAGATTTTACGGAGACTATATCCAACAAAAATACAAAATTACGTTTTTTCCTTTTTTTTTTTTTTAATAAAAAATTAAAAAATTAAAAAAAGATGAAGAGGTATCATAACCGTCACAGATTTTACGGAGGATTTGAAATTTGGAAGTTACGTCACCAATGAAAAGCCCATAAATGGAAGGCCCATAATTTTAAATATGGGCCGAAAACAAGAAACCCATTTACACGAATGGCCCAAATTCTAAAAAAAAAAATGGCGCCAAAATTTTCTATCGAAACGAGAACGATCGCTTCAAATTGAAACACAAACACAGAAATATTGAATCAAAATCTGTAAACGCATTTGAGAATCGAAGAAGGAAATGGCGACGATCTTCACCGCCGTCCAGTGTTTTCAATGCTCCACCATGCAGGTACCGATCTCTTTCTCTCTGTTTCTTAATCCTTCAATGTCTCTCTCCGTAACTTCTGTAATGGCGGTGGTTTCGATTTAGGTGAAGCAGCAGCGAAAGAGCGGGAATAAGTGGATCTGTGCAGTGTGTAACGAGAGGCAATCGGTGCAGAAGGTGTTTGCTCGAGGTCCTATGGCTAAAGACGTCCGTAAATTCGTACAGAGCTTCAATATGTCTCGGAAATATGCGGATGAACAGATGAAAGTCGATGAACTACTTGACGGAGGAACTGTCGACGACGATGAGCTTGATTGCAGCGCGAGGAGAAAAAGACGTAACGATTGGAGTGAATATCTCGATCCCGAGGAAGATCGCAGCGAAAGAGGAAGAGAAAACGCACGAGAATTAGGTCACTCAATTTTTAAATTAGCTTTTTCTTCAATTTCGTAGTAAAATCTTCATTAAATGATGATCTTTTCTCTGGATCAGGGAGTGATTTTATTGACGGAAAGATTGTGACGGAGCTTCCAGAAGTTAAAACTAGGAAATCTGATTCAACGAGGTGTTCAAGCTGGTCGGAAGGAGGAGAAGGCGATGGATTTTACAGACCAATTTTCTCGAAGAGGAAACATATTGCCAAGAATTTGAGCTCCCAAGGTAAAATTAGATGTTCATATAACTTCTTGTACTTTTTCAAGACCAAAAAAAAAAAATAATAATAAATAGAGCAAAGACGGCCAAAAAATTGCAGATGAGGTTCAAAACTGGGGGTCTCCATCAGCAATTCACACATCGAAATGGATTAAAGGCGATGATAAACTAATTTTCTCGAAGGCTAAGAACTTGAGTGCGCCTTTCCTGGACAAAAAGATGAGCAAGAACAGTCATAAAATTGGAGATGACATTCAAAACTGGGAGTTGCCATCGGACATTGAGGCATCAAAATGGAGTAGTAAAGGTATGTCGAAAGATGATGAAAATGCAAGGACGAAAAGTTGCATATTAGCAAAGGCAAGAGGATCTTCTAAGTGGAGTGAATACATAACTGAAGAAGAGAACTGTGGAGGCGGAAATCGAGAAAATAGGGCAGCAGAAGAGGGCATAGATATCTTGAAGATGATGATAAATGATGAAATTGTTGAAGACGATATCCACCCTGATTTCAAATGACAATGATTGCTAATTACATTTTTGTTTAGCAACGATTGTTTCAATGGATTTTAGGTCAACTTGGCTGGCTCAAGATACCCCTTTTTTTCTTTCTTTCTTTTTTTTTTTTTCACAAAAAGTTAGTCCTCTCGCATCTGTACAAAAGTTTTGATAATACTTACTCTCTTTTCCGAATGTCCTACTAATAACCATTTTGTTGAGTGAAGAATTATTCCAGTAGATTTTGAGCAAACATGGAAAGGTTTTCTAAATGTTTCAAACAAATATTTTCAAGTGAATAAAAGAGTGCTGTCTAAAAAGATTGTAAAATCGTCAAAATCGAAAGTGTTTTTCCTTTGCTTTCAATTTCAGACTAGACAAAATGTTCGATATCCTACAGGGAGCAACCAACTGAATTGCTTTCGATTTCAGACTCTTGATGGCATGCTTAGATTTAGCAATATCACAGATGATGTCTGATGATCTATCAAGAGAGCCTTGAATCATGAACCAAGCAATATATAAAGAGAGCCTTGAACCATAAGCATTAAAAATATAAAAGAGCAAGAACCTAGAACATGAAACCATTGTAAAAATTCCAAAGGAAACTGCGTCATAGGTTAGATAACAAATGTGTCATCATAGTTCTAACAAAACCAGAACAAAATTCTCAATGACGAGAAAACTGACACCAAAAAGAAAATCTAAAGTATCCAAAACTAGAATTAAATAAAATAATGCACGGGTCTTTTTAAAATACCCTAAGATCGTTAATTTAAGGAGGAAAGTTAAAAGGGGAGGGAAAAAAATAATAATAAAACCCCACCATAAAAATATGTTCACCATGCGGAATAAAGAATGTTATAAGGAAAATTGAATGTGAAGGAACCCATGCTTTCCTTTTCAGTCTCTGTGTTCATTTGGTCAGGGCCAATGCACCAAGCTGATCAGAAAGCTCGGGTTCCGACGAAGCTTTGCGGAGGACTTCCATTGCCTCAGCCACTTTACTCTTCAAGTCATCAGGTGACTCGATGAGATGAAGCACCTCTGGTTGATCCATCTCCAGCAACATTCCGGTAACCTTAGCTGCATGACCTGGCTCAAGACGTTCCACGAGTGGATACAACTGCTCGCCCAGCATCTTCACAATATAATGGCCAAAAAAATTACAACACATTCTAAGTTTTACAAATATGGTTTCACTTTTTCTCTAGTAAAGGAAACAAACAAAACATGGGGCCATACCACACGCTGGTTTTCCAGTGTAGCAGAAGCTAATGCAGATGCGAGCGTTGAAGTAGGCACGGCCCTTGATCGTTGGATGTCAATAGGGGAGCTAGACATTCCAGAACTATCAAAAGCTAGAGGCATCATTGGACCAACAAGACCTTGGGGCAAGACGGGCGGCTCTAATCCATTTCGTGCATTGTTCATGTATCTAAAGCCTTGTCCGGAGCCACGAATCAATAACTAGGTTCAAGAAATGCGTCCACAAATTTAAACTCACAGCAAGTAGCAAAAACTCATAGCAAAAACTCATAACAAGTAGGACAAAGATCTTAACAATGTGATTCACTTTACCTGCTGCTGTACAGATTGTGAATTTCCACCTCGCCTAATCCCTGAGCGTGGCCCGGCCTGTCCTTGCCTTTGAAACTGGTAAGGCATGAGGAAGTTCGGGCCCATACTAGGTCGCATCCCGCTCATGAGTTGAGGCTGGAAGCCATATCCGGCAGGTTGTGGAGGCACTAGCCCAGGGTTTCCTTGACCAAAATAGACCTGTTGAGGTGAAACTCGAGGTGGCCCGGGATGAAATCCTGCCATTCCCGAAGGCAAAGACGATATTCCACCTGTTGCTCGAATTTGAGCAAATTGCGCCTGGACACAAAGACAAATATATGAAGTTAAAAAGATTGACACATTACAAGCAATCAAATAAGAAATCAAACAACTGCCTTCCAAGAACAACTGCTTACCTGCAGCCGAGCTTTTCTTTCTTCTTTGCGCTGGGCAACCGCCACATACAAAGGCTTTCTTCCTTTCATCTTTCCATTCATTTCATTTAACTAAAAATACATAAAGAAACAGACATATTAGTGCCATTTTCATATGGTATTCGAATATAGATCTCAACGGAAAAAAATAAATAAATTACAGCTCTGGTTGCTTCATCTGGCGAAGAAAAGGCAACAAAACCAGACCCCTTGCTCAGTCCATGTTGGTCAAGCATGACCTGCCAATGAATCAACCCATAGGCTTCCGATGATATATGGAAGATAGTATATAGAAGAAGACAAATGGAGATTGCCAAGAGAAAAACGAACCTTGCATGATGTGATTGTTCCATACTCAGAGAATAACTCTTTAAGCTTCTCATCATCAATATGATCATCAAGATTTTTGATGTACAAATTAGCACCTTGTAATTTTTCAAATCTACTCTTTCTTTCCTGTTCAAATTTTGCTTTCAACTCGGCCTCCCTTTCTGCTTTCCTTTGAGCCCTGCCTACGTACAAAATCTTGTCATCACCCAAGACAGTACCGTTCAACTTTTCAACTGCAGCAGCAGCAGATTCTGTGTTCTGAAAGTTCACAAAACCAAAACATTTGGACTTCCCATTTGAATCTGTCATGACAATAGCACTGGTAATGGTACCATGTGCGGCAAAAAGATTTTTTAGGTCATCATCAGTGGTAGTTTCTGGTAAGTTTTTCACATAAACATTAGTAAACTGCGATCCATTTGCTCGAATCCTCTCTTGGTGTCGAATGAAATGTCCAACATAAACTTGCTTATCATTGAGCAGCATGCCATTCAACCTTAATATGGAACTTTCGGCCGACTCCTCACTTTCAAATTGCACAAATCCATAACCTTTTGATTGACCATTGCTATCAACCGCAACTTTACAAGAAAGGACAGTACCAAAAGTAGCAAATGTATCATGTAATGCCTTGTTATCAATTGATGTATCTAGATTTTTGATAAAAACATTCCCATAACCACTTTTTCGAATGCTAGGATCTCGATTAGAGATCATAATCCTGATAGGCTTCCCATTAACAGGGGTGAAATTCAAATGTTCCATGGCGTTGACAGCTGAGAATTTATGAAACAAAACAAGAATAGTTTCAATATATAAATGTCTCAAGGATGATTAAAAAAAAAACCAACTAATGGGTAAGAAATGATATTTACATTACTGTTTTAGAAGAGCACGAGTAAAATGAATAAAAATTTCATTTAACTCATTCCAGATTGAAAAGAGAAATTTAAGAATAGAAAATCTCTGTTTCAAAATTTAAGTTTGGATTCGATAAAACACTAAAATCTTTTACGATTCTGGTGATGGGAGGTCTTTAAAACCTATTTTGAATGAGTATTTCTCCATAAGATTTTTCACCACTTTCAAATTGAAATCAAAACTCAAAGAGTTTGATCATTATTAAAAAATGAATCCAAAAAACATACTCAAAAGAGTCTGATCATCATTTTTCAAAGATTATTAGCAACTAATAGTTTTTTTCTAGAAAAAATGAATATAAAATTGATTAAAATAAAATAATTTTCAGTTTTCACATTGCAACAACCTAGGAAGAAAATTGAAACAAAACGGCACAGTACCAAAATCAAAACTCAAGCGTATCATCCAGAAATTGGAAAAGAAAGCAAAATAAATATAAAAAAACAAAAGGAGAGATGAAGAACAAAATACGAACCATCCTGATGGTTGCTAAAATTAACATAAGCATATCCAAGCGATTGCCTACGTGTCTGATCCCTGCAAACCCTAATGGAAACAACCTGAGCCACTTGGCCGAACAGTTCCAAAAGCTGTCCCTCGTTCACGCTCTGGTCCAGATCGCCTACATACAATGACGAACTCAAAAACCCGCCTCCAGTGGCCACAGAGCCCGTCGAAGGAGGAATCGCCGCCGTTTGAACTGAAGCGGCCGTCGCCGGTGCCGGAGCTGTAGCCGCCATGCCGTCTCGGGACCAAAAAACAAAATATCGGCGGAAATAAAAATTAAATAGATATATAGAGTACTAAAAATCAGAGGTAGTTTTACCGACGTGCGATCAAACAGGCAAAGAAGAACCCAATAACACTAGGGTTTCTAAACTCTCTAAAAATGGAAAATCGAAGTTTTGTTTTCTTTTTGTTTTCTTTTTCCTTCTTTTTTCCTTTTCTTCTTCAGTTCCTCTACGAAGAGGGAAGGAGAGAGGAACGAAATAAAGCGAAACTAATTTATTTATATCCAGAGAAAGAAGCGGGGAATTTTCGAAACGGTGCGTTTCTGGAACCGCTGATGACGTGGCATCTAGGCCGCATCTTTTAAAAATGCTGAGTGCTTTTGGGTTTTTTTCCTATGATACCTTCAAAGCTTCCACGTGTCAATTTATTATTTCAAATATAGTTTAATAAATGTTTTGATTTATTATCAGACCAAGTCAAATAAAAGGTAAATATTTTTCTTAATGGTTTTTTTAAATTAAGCTTTTTAGACCTTTTAATTTTCTTATAAAATAAAGATGCTTTAAGATTATTGATTGGTAGGTAAAAATTACTGATTTACATAATTCAAATTGTGATTATTGTTTTCCATAAAAATTAATAGTTTAAATTAACCATTTTAAAATTTAAATGAAACTTTCATAAACCAACCTTTCATATTTTATTTTTATACATCAGTTTTGAGTTTTTTTTTTAAAAAAAAATTAACAGTTTTTTTTTTAAAAAAAAAAAAAATTAACAGACATTAACAAGTAAGGACATATTTTCCTTGCACTTTCTTAGGTGTGAAAAGAAAAGAAAATTATTGAAAAAATAATTTTTAAACAAAATTATTATTCATTCGTCTTAATTAATTGTCAACTGCATCTCAACAACATTGTTAAAAAAAATAAATAAATAAAATAAAAAAACAATCTCAACAACCAGTCAACTAATGATATTTCAACAGCCAGTTAAGGCCATATAACATTAACTAGAAAGATTTGAGGAGGAAATCTCTAACTCGTCTATAATTTTTTTTTTTTTTTTTTAAAAAAACATATCACCTAACGTTTGATTACTTTATTAAAAAAAATGAAATAAATCCTAACAAATTACTAATAATAGTATAAAAATATTTGTTGATTTTGGTTTTGGCCTGATATTTAAATAAATAATTAGTTATTCATTTTCTTGGTTTTGATGTATTCAAAATACATATACATACAACTAATAATATTTAACTAGTTGTTTCAATTTCTAAGAAACAACAACTTTTAAATTTAAAATGTAAATAAATTCACATTATAAAAATAATACATATAAAATTAATTTAATTTAAATTTATGTTCACACAAAATTATAATTTGAATCGATAAGAAAATTATTAAAATTATATATATTATATAACTTTTTTTTTTCATAACCGTCCAAAATGGTAATTATCAATTATTTTGTAATTTCTAAGAAAACAAAATTTTAGATTAAATTAAGATTTTTTTTTATAAAAAAAATTAACAAAATTAGAACTTCTAACTTTCTAAATTAGAATATGTATATTCATCCAAATTAAACAAAAGAAAATG
>QLSR01001484.1:553951-564133 GCA_031780015.1 Citrullus colocynthis
AAAAAAAAAAAAAAAAAAAAAAAAAAAAAAAAAAAAAAAAAAAAACTCTTTGAAAAAATATCAGTTAAAAGGATTATTTTGAAAACACTTTAATTGTTTAAAATCTTGTTTTAAAATTTCTCAATCGATTTTTCATGTTTATGATTTTAGAATGGAAATGTTGCACAATTAGCAAAAACATGTTTGTAAAACTAAGGGAGGTAACGTCATTTTTGTTGTTTTACAAAAATGGCCAAATAAGTCTAGTCCAGTCGATTAAAAATAAAAATAAAAACAAAAATGTCAAAATTATCTTTCAATTTGGTCTACAATAAAATGGAAATCCTACATATGTTTCGAAGTGAATTTAATATATTTCTTTTGATGGATTGAGTATATCCTATTGATATGCTAAAATGACGTGGCAAGTGTCCATGTGTGACAAAAACTAAAATAAATTATAACAAAGTTTAGTGATAAAATATTCATTGTTGTTAGATATAATATGCTTGAATATTGATTGAATGTTAAATATACTGTTGTACACTAATACTTTATTTAATGTATTTACTGCTTGATGTCTTATACATTCATATCTTATATTTCATAATGCTGATACACTTGAATATCATGTTTATAAAATGAAACATATGATTTACTTCGAAACAATAAGATACTAACTAAATGTTAATAGTCATTAAATACATACTACTGATCCACTCATATCTTAATTTGAATATTTGTTGGTTGATGTTTGATACAATCATATCTTATATTTGAAATATTATAATACACTTGAAATATCGTGCTTATAAAATGAAATATACCTTCTTTATTTCAAAACTTGGTACAATTTTGTTAGATACTGATGTACCAAATTTAAAGCAAATAGAAAGATTAAAGTTTGATTTAAAACTAAAAAAACAACTCAATTTATCAAAATCTAAATCATAAAAAAAAAAAAAGGAATACCAAATTAAACAAAAGAACATTAAAACAAAACACAAAAGATCCCTCATAATAAAAAAGAAATAAAAAATGACAAAAAAAAAAGTTGACATATAAATAAAATTGAAAAAAATACGCATGCGATGAGTATATCAGGGCATGAAAACCAACGATCAAGAGAGAAAAAATAAGATTAAAAAATTGATATTTAGGTATATCCTAAAATAATTCATATCATTATGTGCTATTACCAAAAGCTAAAACCTAGCTACCTAAAAAAATAAGAATAAAAAGTTAAATAGGGCAAAAATGACACACATGTAAAAACTAAATTTAAAAGTTGGTTTTATTGCCATATTTACAACCTGGTCGATGTAAGTAAATCCGGCTCTTGTGTCACGATGTGGGTAAATCTTGTTTGAAAATGTGGACTAATTTTATGAAATCTCAGGAAGAAAACTCGGTCGACATGGTAAATCATAGACCCGATCCATGATTTGCATGCCATGTGGACTGGAGATGCGGACTCGGTCCACGATTTAAATTTAGAATTTTTTTTTTTTTTTTTTTGAAAGAATGCATCTTATTTTGTTAATACGAAATTAAGAGAAAATATCAATTTATACCCTTAAACCTTAGGAGTTGTATCACTCTTTGAACCCTAACTATAAATTGTATCTATTTAAAGTCTGAGCTTTTATAAATGTATTACTTTGCAACTTCTATTACATTCTGTTTGGAAAAACCTAGCATGAAACTTATTATTATATCAATTAGACATTTAAACTTTTATAAATTAATCTATTTAGACTCTAAGTTAGAATTTCCTTTGAAAATTGTCCATGCATTTATTTTAAGTGTCTATTCTATAAAATTGACACAAAGAATGTAAATAGATACACTTATGAAAATTCAGGGTTTAGGTGTCCATTCTATAAACCTGACACAATCGAACAAAATATGAAAGAGAGTGTAAATGAAGACACTTACAAAAAGTTCAAGATCTAAGTGTCTATTCTGTAAAACTAATACGATCAAACAAAATATGAAAGAAGGTGTAACTGGATACACTTACAAAAATTCAAAATTTCAATTAATACAATTATTAGAAAGCTTAAGAGTACAAATTGATATTTGCCGTAAATTTAAATAAAAAATTTATTAAAAAAAGGTCCAGTGAACATATCTTATCATAAAGCAAACTTGCTTGCTATTCAACCTTATTACAAGGTAGCTCTTAATTTGCACATCCATAATCTTGCGAATTTTGGATAAAAGAAAATTGCATTCCACAAATTCGGGAGACAAATTCAACTGCTACGAGCCCAATTAGACATCATAATCTTTATATAATTCCTACTAATAGGGGTGAAACTCAAATAATCAATTTATGAAAAGAAACACAATATTCGATGTATTAATTTTGGACACGAAAAGATCTCACATGTATTAAGGAATTCTCTTACAATTCAAACACATATCTTTTATTTCATATATTCAATATACATATGTTAGTTATATAATATTAGATTTGTGCTTACCCTCTGACTTTAATTTTTTAGTCAATTGATGATTTAAAATGATATCAAAGCAATTTTTTTCTATCTTCTCCTTTCTCATATAGCCTTTGTGCTTCTTTACTTCGTCTTCTTCGTTTGTTTTTGTATGTTCTCTTGATTCGATCATGATAACCAAAGACACAAGCAAAGACGCTTACCTAATCCACCATTCATTTGTATTGACTTCCGTTCTTGTTTCTCACCTCTTCCTAGAGTAAGCAATTACAATTCATGGTGTCGTGCAAATGTTATTTTCTTCCCAATTAAAATTGAGATGATATAAGAGCAGGTGATCTAGGGAAGTTTTGTGTTTAAGACCCTGTAATACACTATTTTCTCCCCAATTAAAATTGATTTTCATTTATTGGGTCTTCTTCACAATTCAAAGCTCATATCTGAGAGGAAGTGTTAGTAATATAATATTAAACCTATCATCACCCACTAACTCAAATTTTTAGATTAGTTGGCGATTTAACAACATACTATAAAGTAATATCCAACAGACTATTACAGAAAATAAAAAGTAGGTATTCAATTCGGCAAGACCGATGTTATAATGAGAATTAATAAAACATATAGATATTAAAGTATTTTTCTCTTTTGACATTTGGGAAATATGTCTACCGATCCCCAAGTCATTGTTTCAAATTCATGCGTACTTTCCATAAGTACGGTCAATAGTCTGTTATATCAGGTCAATTCAACCAACTTACTTAACAAAATTTTCATACTAGCATTTTATTAATAGTTTTAATTTTAGAGGCCCGATTTTTACAATTGAAAGTTTGAGGGTCTAATGGCAACTACCACCATACTTTAAATGTGGTTTTTGCAATTTGCTTATTTTTTAGGGGAGAAGGATAATAAAAAATCAAAGTTAAAGTTGCACTTTCTAAATTTTATATCAACTCGAGTTCATCGAATACGCATTTGGTAGATAATCTGAACTCTGTTTTTAAAAGCTGTTTCTAGATTATGTGATCCAATTAATGCAAATTTTGAAAACAACATTTTAATGTTTTCATTATTATCATATTTGTTTCATATTTTGAATTTGAAATTTTCAAATGCAAAATTATAACACAAAAAGTAAAAATGTTAATTAATATAATATTTCATATTATAAACTCACTTATTTTTGTTAAATTCAAATATGTATTATACAAGAGTTGTTTTTAAATATAGGAAAATGAACCAAAATATTTACAAATATAACAAAATTTCACTGTCTATCTACGATAAACTACTATTTGTGTCATGATAGACACAGATAATAGTCTATCACGATCTATCGTAGTCTATTGCAGATAGACTGTGATATTTTGTATTATTTGTAAATATTTTCAACATATTTATCATTTCAAATAATTTTCCATTATATTATGTATTATAAATTATATGACATTACAAAATAATAATTATTCAAAATTCTTAACATAAAACAAGTTCATAAAATTAATTAATAATACTTTATATTCCTATTAGTAGGTAGGTATAATTAGTTCTATGGTTTATATACATATTATCAAACATAGTTTGAATAATTAGTTAAATTTGAATTCAATTTCTAAATCTGCTACCAAATATGTATCGAAAAACATGAAATACAACTCTATTTCTATTGATTCTATTGTCTTCAAATTTTTGCTTTTAAACTACCCTACCAAGCCCAAAATTACCCTAAATAAATTCTAACAAACAAAGAGGAATGCCATCTAGGGATCCAGCAGTAAAAGACAAGTTCCTCCATTCAATTTATTTATTTATTTTTTAAATATTTTCATGTATATAATGAAAAGAAACTATTATTTATTTATTTTTTTAAATATTTTCATGTATATAATGAAAAGAAACTATTGCTCAAATTATAATGAAACATAATAAGCCATGAAAACTAAAAGACATGAAAATCAGCAGGTGCAGCTGAATCAAACTTCTGTTTGCTCTTTTATTCTATTTTACTTTATTTTTTATTTTTAAAGTTGGAAAATGAAAACTTGAAAAACATATAACAAAATGTTACTAAAGTTTATTTTGTGTATACATCTATTAAAAATACACCATCTGCTATGGAGTTTTTCCACAAGTTCATCAAACTAATATCATGAAGAAACTATACGACTTAACTCTTCAATTAACAAAAAACATGACATCCCTAAGGATTCCGCATTCAATGTAACATTTCGATATGTACCGGAACGAGCTAAAGTCTTCTACCTTCGTTTGCAGCTTATGAGGACAATGTTCTTTCATACCTTCTTTCTGACCTACCATAATAAATTACAATATGCAAGAAGTAAACAGTAAGTTTTTTTAGTACAACAATTGTAGAGATGGAGATTGAACCTCCGACCTCTAAAGACGGAGCATATGTCAATATGATTGAGCCAAGCTCATTTTGACACCTTTGTAAGATTTTATCTCTATTAAGCCAGAAGGCTATGTAGAGAGCTGATCCAACTAATCAACTACCTTTGATATGCACCGAGAGACATGGTCAATTAATGTGGGGCAACTCATTTATTAAACAGAATCAAAATGGTAATTAATTGTATATAAATAGTTTTTAAGAAACTATCACCCATTTGGTAAAATTTTGGATTTATATTTTTTGTTTTTGAAAATTAAGTCTATAAACACTTTTTCTAAATTTTTTGATTTGTTATCTAATTTTTATCAATGTTGTCAAAAACCAAGCCAAATTTTGAAAACTAAAAAAAAAGTAAATTTTGTTTTTGAAATTTGACTAAGAATTCAATTTTTGTACATAAGAAAAAAAAATATTGTAAAAAATTGAGAGGAAATAGACTTAATTTTCAAAAACAAAAAACCAAAAACAAAATTACTACCAATCTGACATAAAATTTTCACAATGGTTTACAAATAAAAATGTGTTCTTGAAAGGAAAATTAAATAGAAAAAAAAACATTTTCAAAATACTTCCAAACCAACCAGCACGATACAAAGAAGCAATGAGATTTCCTTCTGTGTTCAAAATGTTATAAACAGTAAATATCAGGTCAGTGCAGGTGAGAATTTTCCAAGTTCACATTCACAAAAATAAGAACAATCAAAGTAGAATAGCTTAAATACATACCGTTTGATAATAATTTTGTTTTTGTTTTTGTTTTTATACTTGTTATCCCCCAATTTCCTAACCATGATTTTCATTTTCTTAAAAGTCAAATTCCAAACGAGATTTTAAAAATTTTGGTTTGGTTTTTTGAAAACAATGGTAGGAACTCAATAACAAAACAAGGAAACTTATGGATGAGAGACATGTTTATAAGTTTAATTTTAAAAAGATCAAATAGTCGTTATCAAATGGAACTTTAATACATTGAATTCTATATCATTTTTTTTTTCATCTTCTGCTATCTAAAGAGAAGTGTGGACTTGCCTGTTGGAATTTTTAAATAAAATAACGTAAGCTGGATCTTCAGAGTTAAGCTTGAATAGCTCCTTAACGATGAAAGAACATGTTGAGGCACTGAAATATTAGGAGGATAACATAGTGTCAGTACATATTCCATGCTCAGGCGAGTTATATGTATAAAGCATAAAAGTGGTTTACATGCTCCTCAAAAAATAAATGATTTATAGTCATCACTTCAACTAGTGGATTGTGATACAAGTGTTCAATAAATCTTATGATTAGTCCTCCTCTTAGTTTGAAGCATTTTTTATACTCAAAATTGGTCAAATAAATATTATTATTTATGTGCAAGAAAAGACACCATCTGAACATATATCCGAACTTTATATAAGGCCAATAGGAACTAAAAATTCTACAAAAAAAAAGTTGACAATAATAAACCAATAGTAGGGAGCAATTTTAAGCTCTATTCTAAAAAAAAGTTGACAATAATAAACCAATAGTAGGGAGCAATTTTAAGTTCTATTCTATTGAAAGTCCGGGACTAAATTTGGGCATTTAAAAGTAAATGGACTAAAATGGAATAACAACTAAAGTAAAATAGAACTTTAGCCTAAGAATTCCTAAAAAGTAGGCACAACCTCTGGCCCTTCATAAAAATTCAATTGATTCGAAACACATTTTCTTTACATCCTTCAAAGCGTCGATGTCTTCTTGAGTATCTTAATATTAATGAATGTAAGAATGCAATGATGCATGTACATATATGGTGTACTTTGAACCAAAGATAATTTTTGTTTGAACTCATTATAAGAGAAGAAAGCTGATAAACGAACTTAAAGAAATGATCATCAGTGGAGAAAGAATATATCACTATTTCCTTGACCAATGGCAGGTTCCAAATGCGATAAAGACAGATATGCGATTTATCCAACAAAAGTGACAGATTACCTCCCAAAGATTATGAAGAGAACTATCCAAACGAGTGCAGTAAGCCACGATTCTTCTTTATAGAAAATCCAGGCCTAATTTCATAAGGAAAGACAAATAACATTATTCGACTTTTGGATGACCGATGAAGTCATGAAAACAACTATCAAGAAGCTACTCCAATTTTAAGTATTTACCTATTTACAAGTTATAAATAAGAGAGCAAAGAAGTAAATTTTCTTCTAAATGTTAGGGTTAATTTGAACAGTTCATGCTAGGGGCTTTGTTAACAGCCAAACAGGGAACCATCGTTTCTTTCCCTTCTTTCATAAAGGGAAAACGTTATATGGTTTAACTTTAATTCAATATTTTATTTATTTATTTTTAAATGAAATAACGGGTTACATTGATACAATTAAAAGAGATTAATGCTCAAATTACAATGAAACAAAAAATAATAAATACAACTAATACAACCAATAATTGCACTTAAAAAGAAATAGAACTCCTTTGATATCAACTAAACAGAATGCTCGAAGAACAGAAGACACAATTTTAACCAGCAATGGATCTCTGAACCGACGAGGCAGATGAAAACATAAATGCCTCGGGATGTGCATAACTTAACACTATTTTTTCTTTTAGTTAGAAAGAAACAAGAGATTCTTCAGTGATATAGAAAAGCCAAGGATATCTATCCTGACAACGTTATTTTTATTCTCTTATCTTGGTGTAAATTATTCCCTTATTCCCTCTGACTCCTTAGAGACATAATCTTGCTATTACATTCACTAATGAACTATTCGGTGGAGAAAATCCCTCAACAAAAGGTTCCCTATGATAGCTTCTTCAGCTTTATTTGTGGATAAAAGAACAATCCTATTTTGCTATTCATATATGTTGTCCCTACCCTTCTGTAGGTTCATTGGCTAATTCAGGGATGCAAGAAGAAAGAAACTTATTGAGTGCATGCCACCTACCAAAAAGGTGGTGCATCTAACCATCTGGAAGCAACAAGGGTAAATGATGAGGAATTTAAGACATACTGATAATGCTGTGCCATTTATATAGAAATCAATCAGCGTGGCCACCATCCAACTGCAAATGACCCAACAGCTAATTAACCTCTAGAAGAAGATAAATACAGCAGAATATCGGTCAAAGAGGATATTTCAATCAAAACAAGAAAAGGTGTAATGATTTATGCAGAATCTGTTCAAAGCAAATTTCAGCAATCGCATAGACAATGCAATATATTATATTTGGTTAAATTATAAATTTAGTCCTTATACTTTGTATTTATGTCTATTTGGTTTTTGAATTTTCAAAATTACAAATTTAGTCCCTGAACTTTGAATTTGTAAAGGAATCTATTTGCTAAAAAAGATATGATTTCTCTTATTTCTATTTGATAGAAAAGTGTTTTCTTAAATAGAAGAAAGACCCATTACAAAGAAGGAAAAAATAAATACAAAACAAATACAACAAATATTTAACAATAAATACGATGGAGAATATAAACATAAAAGGAAATAATCAATACTCTCCCTCAAGCTGGTTTGAAGATATCACTCATGGCCAACTTGTCTGTCAACTTATTGAATTGTCACTTCAGGAGACCTTTAGTTAATACATCTGCAATTTGCTCTGTTGTTGGAAGGCAGGGAATGCATATCACTCCTGCATCAATCTTTTCCTTTATGAAATGTTTATCGACTTCAATGTGTTTCGTCCTATCATGAAGGACTGGATTGTGGGCAATGGAGATTGCTGCCTTGTTATCACAGTAAATGCTATGAGGATTGTCTGAGAGAATTTCAATTCTTCCAACAACCTTTTTATCCATATGCCTTCACAAATACCATGGGCTAATGCCCTAAATTCTCTTCAGCACTATTTCTTGCTACCGCACTTTATTGGTCGTGCTACCTGTCCATCAACATCAGTATGAACCTCAATCAGTAGGTGGTCATGTTTCTTGAAGAGTATCCCTTTTCCTGGAGTACCTTTCAAATATCTCAGGATTCTAAAGACAACTTCAAAGTGAGCTGGCCCACGAGCATGCAAGAATTGACTTACCATACTAACTACAAAGACAATGTTAAGACGTGTGCGAGAGAGGTATATTAGTCTTACCACAAGTCTCTGGTACTTCCATTTTTCTTTTACCTCATTTTATGTTGTAGCTTCCAATTTTAAGTTCTACTCAATGGGAGTTTCTGTAAACCTGCATCCAAGTAAACCCGTCTCTTTGAGTAGATCAAGAATATACTTTCTTTGGTTGACAAGAATACCACTTTTGGACCTGGCAAACTCCATTTCTAGGAAGTACTTTAAGGATCCCAGGTGTCTGATTTTGAAATCATCCGCCAATTTTTCCTTCACAATAGACGTTTATGTCTCATCATTGCCCATTAGTATGATATCATCAACATACACTATTAAAACAACAACTTTGTCATTTCTCGTATGCTTGTAGAACATAGTGTGATCAGCTTGACTTTGGCTGAATCCATAGCTTATGACAACCTTTCTAAAACGTTCAAACCAGGCTCTAAGAGACTGTTTAAGGTCGTACAGTGATTTCTTTAACTTGCATACCTTGTTAATCCCAAGGTCAGCTTCAAAGCCAGGCGGTAAGTCCATAAATACTTCTTCTTCAACCTCCCCATTGAGAAACGCATTCTTAGCATGAAGTTGATAAAGCGGCCAATCAAAATTAACTGCAACAGACAACAAAATTCTGATCGAGTTAATTTTAGCTACGGGTGCAAATGTTTCTTGATAATCAATTCCATAAGTCTGGGTGAACCCCTTAGCAACCAATCTGGCCTTATACCTCTTGATACTACCATCAACATTACATTTTATATGAACACCCACTTGCATCGCATTGGTTTTTTATCTTTTGGTAGATCAACTATGTCCCAAATACCACTTTGTTTCAGCCCATTCATCTCTTCCATCACTGCTAATTTCCAATTCAAATCATTTCGGGCTTCCTGTATATTCTTTGGAACAAATAGGTTAGTTATTTTGGATGTGAATGCTCTATGACTGTCAAACAATCTATAATAAGAAAGATAGTTTGCAATGGGATATTTTGTACATTGACGGGTACCTTTTTTATGGGCAAGTGGAATATCAAGATCAGAGACATCAAGTAACATATTGTGAGAAGGAGAGCTGAGAGAAATACCTAGATTTTCAGAATCGTTCATCAGAGCATCAGATTGTCTTGTGTTAGGTCAACTGTCTAATTTCTATCCCTTTGAGTCATGTTTCTTCTAGTATAAAACTGAAGTTCGAAATTTCGACCTGTCAAATCAGTTTGTAATGTTCCCCCCCCCCCCCCCCCCCCCCCCCCCCCCCCCCCCCCCCCCCCCCCCC
>QLSR01001484.1:564347-626697 GCA_031780015.1 Citrullus colocynthis
CCCCCCCCCCCCCCCCCCCCCCGCGTCGAAGAATTTTCCACACTTGGGATCGACGGACTAGAGCTCATAATTTTAGGACTAATGATGTTTGGGAGAGGTGAAGTGTCCCAAATATTCTCTTCAAGAAGAGACGTCTCCCCCTAAAGAGAAGTTGGGCTAAAAAATGATTGATTTTCCACGAAAGACACATCCATACTCTCAAAATACTTGTGAGTCAAGGGGTCAAAACGTTTGTACGTCTTCTTATGGGAAACATAGCCTACAAAAATGTATTTAATAGCCCAAGGGTCCAATTTAGTTTGGGAAACGAGAGGGCTATGAACATAAGCAGTACACCCAAATACTTTTAACGGCAACTCCGAGAACTGTCGAGTAGTAGGAAAAAACTCTTTGAGTTGCTTCAGAGGAGTTTTAAAATTGAACACCCTAGTTGGCATTCAATTGATTAGGTATACAGCGATTAGAACAACATCACCCCACAAATATTTTGGAACATGCATAGAAAACATAAGGGTACGAGCAACTTCAAGTAAATGTCTATTTTTTCGTTTAGCAATACCATTCTGCTGAGGAGTATCACGACACATAGCTTGATGAAAAATATCCTTATCTTGTAAAATGCATGGTTAATTGTTCGTTGAAAAATTCAGTCCCATTATCAAAGTGAAGAATGCGAATTTTAGTTTGAAATTGAGTCTCAATCATTTTATCAAAACGAACAAAGACCTTTTTTGCTTCGAACTTTTTAGTTAACAAATAAAGTCAAGTCAAACGAGTGTGGTCATCGATAAAGGTAACAAACCAACGCTTGCCCTCATTAGTCAAAACTTTAGACGAACCCCGAACATTAGTGTGAATTAAGTAAAAAGGTAATGAAGCCTTGTAAGGTTTGGGTGAAAAACTGAATCGGTGATGTTTAGTAAAAATGCAGTCTTCGCATTGAAAAATAGAACAATCAATTCCTTTAAATAAGTTTGGAAACAAATATATTAAGTAAGTGAAATTGGGATGCCCTAATCTACGATGTCAAAGCACTATAGTTTCTTGAACAAAAAGAGAACTAACACTACTCAAGTCTTGAACACCTTTTAGACTAGTTGAAATTTCATCAAAGTAATAGAGACCGTCAATCGTCCTAGCACGTCCAATTGTCTCCCCCAAGTCATGATCCTGGAAGAGGCAATGAATTTCACAAAAGATAACACGACAGTTAGCATCCTTAGATATTTTGCTCATAGATGATAAACTACAAGCTAGTTGTGGAACATGAAGGACAAAACGTAATATGAGTTTTGTACTTAGGGGAATAGTTCCTTTGCCTGTAATAGACATAAAACAACCATCGACAATACAGATTTTCTCATTGCAATACACAGGGGAGTATGATTCAAATAAACAAGAGAAACTAGTCATATGATCAGTGGATCCGGAATCGATGATCCATAAAGAGGAATTTAGACCTGTGAGAGCTTGAGGGGAATTACCTGTTTGTGCCAAGGAAACACTAGGATTACCCGATGAATTGGACTTCAGCAGCTTCAAGATTTGATCAATTTGCTCTTTAAATGGACTAAAATCAATAATATTCGCGTTAGAAGCATGCTGATGGGAATTTCTCTCAAATTGTTTGGAGTTCTTCCAATTTGCAGGTTTTCCATGAAGTTTCCAACAAGTTTCTCGCGTATGATGGGCTTTGTTGCAGTGATAGCACCAAACACGAGGCTTGTCATGAATTTTGTTGGATTGATCAGAATCTTTAATTGCAATATTTTTAATCACCAAAGCTGGACTTTCAACTGATTCAGCTGACTTCTTTCCAATCATAATATTCCTGCGGACTTCATAAAAAACAGCTTTAATAATTGGAAGATTACTTTTCCAAGTATCCTGCCTCTGATCTCATCAAACACAACATTGAGACCAACAAGGAATTTATTAATGCGACTATCTTCTACAGTTTTTGGGTAATGTTTTTGGTCATTTGTGGACTTCTACTCATACGTATCAAATAGATCAAGATCTTGTCAAATCCTCCTTGTCGTATATCACCCAATTTAAGATTTAATTCAAACAGTTGTGGCTGGTTACCCAAATCGGAATACATCTGAGTCACACTATCCCATAATTCCTTTGCAGTATAGTAGCACATGTAGTTACTGCTGAAGTCTTCCACCGTAGAGTTGATGAGCCAAGTCATAACCATGGAGTTTTCCACATCCCACACAGCAAATGAAGGGTCATCTAGACTGGGAACAGTTTTTTCTCCAGTTATATACCCTATCTTCCCTTGTCCACGAATATACATCCGAACACTTTGGAACCAACGAAGAAGTTATCCTCGTTAAGCCGAATGGTGGTTATTTGGACAATGTGAGTGTTGGAACAGATTCGATTGTTCAAGACCTTAGCGTTAAGAACCTTAGTGTCAAACATGTTGTTTAAGAGATAAAAAAAACCCAAACTGAGAAACAGTAGATTTGAAAAAGAAATCAAACAAAGACCTAAACAAACCCAAACGAAACACCCGGCGGTAGCAGAGACGAAAAACCGGACGGTCGGTGGCGATTACTGGTAGTGCAGATGAGGTCGGCCAGCAGAGGAGATTCAAACCCAGGCATCGATATACCCGAAAACGTGCATCGGCGTCGATTGGGAAGTTTGCGTCTTTGAGTGTCGGGGGTTTCAGGCTTTGCGAACCGGTGGAGATCTGACAACTGCGTGGTGTCCGGCGGCAGCAGATCTAAGGTTTAGGCTTTTTCAGAAAAATTAGGGTTTTTTGGGGTTTCAAAAATATTGCTCTAATACCATGCTAAAGAATACATGATTTCTCTTATTTCTATTTGATAGAAAAGAGTTGTCTTAAATGAAAAAAAGACCCATTACAAATAAGGAAAAAATAAATACAAAATAAATACAACAAATATTTCATAATAAATACAAAGGAGAACATAAACATAAAAGGAAATAATCAACACTATTAGACACAAAATTCAAAATATTGAGACCAACTAGACACAAAATTCGAAGTCCAAGACTAAACTTGTAATTTAGCGTTTTATTTTAATATTTAGAAATCTTGTTTACGGTTAAGAGTGTAAGATCCAGTGAAAATCCAGGGTTCCATAGATCTAAAATTCAAATTTGAATATTTTCTTGCACAAGACACAAAAGAACGAAGGGATCAATTTGTGTGCCAAAGTATCTTAACTAGGTTGACACATTAGTAGCATCCTCATCATACTCCAAACCCAATGTCGATTCATTGCCAAAAAGGATAAGAAAGTACATGAGAGTCCATCAAGGGAGCTAGAGAAGAGCTAAAAAGAGGAAAATGTACATCAAAAGAGGAGGCTAGAGAAAAGAAGGCATAAGATTCTCCCTTAGGAAAATTCAGGGAAGTGCTATTCATACTAGACAAATTATAGAAGACCCAAGATCTTAGATTCCGCTACTACAAATGAAGCTCATCTCAAAAAATCTTATTGATTCACCTTATGTACCTCACTGGCCACTCTCAAAATGTACAAGTACAACCAAGGGCATTGCTACAAAAGACAGGCACAGGTATCACTGGCTACTCCCAAGATCCTTCATATAAGCAAAGATTTTGAGCTTTTAACAACAAAGGCAAGAATCTACAATAAGGAAGAGGTTATCTACGATAATTATTTGTGGCTGTCTATGTGTATGCTGATTCAAAAACAATTTCAGGGATTGTTCTCTCATTCCGAGTATTTATTCCTTTTTTAGCATCACAGGCAGGCAAGCTGATTTGCATATATCTTGACTGGTACTGCCTCATCATACAATTTACATTAGATCAGCCCAAGAGTGGCAAATGTGGCTACAGCTATTTCTTTGGAAAGCTACTGATGAGATGGAAATTTTCATGATAAAGCTACGGGTACCAAGTAAACTCAAGGACAAAGTGAAAGAGAAGGAAATGGCAGAGAGATCCACAATGGTGGTCACTAAACCACTGACCTTCGTAGTATCTAACAAGTCAAGGAAAAGACATATACAATTTGTGCTCATTAGTCAACTTGTGGTAGTTGTTTTTCGCACTACCAACAAAATTTGCAATTAGGCAACCATTATGCAAGGACACAAATAGTATATAACTTTACTTTCCAAGGCTTAGATATCAACACCATTTTTCTTTTCTTCCTAAAATGAGAAAAACTCATTCCAAAGCATTAACAAAAGGACAATCAAATTAAGGAAGAAATAGAAGCATAAATTACGGTGTATAAAGCTCCTTGCGAAAAGGTGAACCATTGCTGAAAAGATAGGCCAAAGTTACCACCATCAAACAACCCATAGCACCAAAAGCTATTTTTGCAATCATAACATTGGAGTGCTTCCCATGCTGCTGCACGCCATTCCTATATAACAAGCAAAGCATGCTTTAGAATAAGGTACAGAATAATGAAGTTTCTCAAAGTCTAGAAGAAAGAAATAACCATAGCATCGTAGAAAACTATTGGTAATGCTTCATGCCTAAGATATAATAAATATTACTTGTTGTGTGTGCGTGTGTGAACCAAACCAAAGAGAATTATAAATAGGAAACTAGGAACGTGATCTACAAGAAGGCAATCCCTTCCATAGTTACAGACTTATGAAAATAGCAGCAAGTCAAGCCCCACACAAGTTATCACCAAAACAAACCTGAGATGCTGAATTTATCTATTAACCGAGAGATTTATAATTTTTTTTAAAAAAAACAAAAATATATTTTATTTCATTTAATAACTTAACACCATGAAAAAACAAGAAAGGGTGGACTAAAACTGGGACTATCTATAACTACACAGTAGAATAGTCAGGAAATACATGAAAAGAATTCCAAATATAAAGAATCATGGAACCTTTCTAATGGAATCAACTATTGAAGAGACCTAAAACTCACAGTACACACTATACCAGGCTTAGTGCATACATACTTGTTTGTATCCTTGATCAGAACATTGTACATAATATCTTCAAAGGATTCCTGAGATGATAATTGCCACAACTGCCAAAGAATGTAGGCACAAGTGGCCACGCTGCGGAAAAGGATAGGGTAAGTAAAGTTAATCAGATCTGAAAATAAAATAAAGATTCAATCTGCAAGTGTTACCAATCTAAAAATGCTGCAACTTCTTATGGACATAAAGTAGCCCATGCATGGGACAAGTTTGGTCTTAGTAACAAATAAGAGTTTGGAAATCAAAGTTCCTACAAAAACTTTCACGATAAATTTATTCAAGAATTGGCTTTGAAAGAAAATGTGCATCACCATAGTATTACTGTATTAGTTACAAATTTTCACCTTAAACACCTTCTAGATTTGTGAATGAAAAGAAAAGGAAAGAAGAAGAAGAAGAAGAGAGAGAGAAAGAAGAAGAAAAAGAAGAAGGAAGTAAGGAAGAAACAGATAAATGCAAGAGCAGAAAGAAATAATGAACTACAATCAGATTCTGAAAGTATAGTAGAAAAGGGCAAGAATATTGAATAAACAAAAATATTTTATCCAATTAAAATACTTATCACCTTCTGAAATTAGAAAATGGCATTAAGCAACATTGAAGATTGTCCCCACTCGTTAATGGAAATAAGTAAAAATAGTATTATCAAGTGTCAAGATATATCTACCAAAGTCCAACAAGAAAATTTGGTTCAAAAGAACTGACCAGTGTTATTCACACTAATATATCCTATGGTCAAACAAGGTTTAAGCTGGAAGGCGAGCTTCACAAGGATACAAAGTAATTTCATGTTTCTTTCTAGGCTTCAGTTTCGAAGGCTTTTTGTAACTACTCTATAGGAGATATTTTGCATAGTTTGAGTCCCTTCTAGTAGAGGGAGTTCATTTCTTTTGTGGGCTGGTTTTTTGTATGCCCTTGTATTCTTTTGTTTTTTTTCTCAATGACAGTGGTTGTTTTCATTAAATAAAAATAAATAAATAAATAAATAAGGTAATTACCTGCCAAGACATACAAGAAAAACTATCCAAGTCGCTGCAGCAATCCAATTGGATTCCTTATAGCAAACCCATGTCTGATAAATTAAAAAATAAAAAATAAAAGTAAGTGAAAGAGAGAGAGATAAGTTACCATGAATGCTTGAACAGATATGTATCAGTAGTTCTTTTGTCTGTAAATGATTCTGAAGTAGATGGCTAGACGTTAATCCTTTGAACATGCAATAATGACAAGCAGAAATGGATTGGATAGAAATTATAGTTAGTCTAACAATTTCATACGAGCTTTCCCCCATAAAAATCTACATCAAAATCTCCAAAATAGATTCTTAAATTACAGTGAAGGACTTTATAAAACATCATGAACTGACCTCTGGGATTATTTCAAATTCAGACTTGCATGTTCATTTTCCCATCCTTGATGATCAAGATTATTGGCCAATTAAGTTAGATTTGCATACTGATTAGAAAGAGAAGTGAGGAGAGAAAGGGAAGAACATAGAGGACTTAGGGTTACTTTTGGTCTAATTGACGCAGGAAGAATGATTAGAAAAAGAGTAGGACAAATGAAAGAGAATGGCCACTGAGGAAGAACGGTAAGAAAAGAGCAGAGATCAATTTCACTACAATAATATGTCCACAAGCAAACTTGATATAAATTATGGCATTAGTAAAATATCTACAAAAGGAGGGCAACAGGGGATACTAAAGTGGCTCTCACTAATACCATCTACGATAGGTGAGGTTGTCTTTCTTTCCATCCGCTATACGGTTCTTCCGACTTAAAACCTTAAAGAAGGAAAGGGGCGTGGAGGAGCTGTCATCTATGTAATTATGGTCTTTGTTGGCCGTTGTTCCAATCGAGCACTCTCTTTTCTTTGTTATGTTCTATCTTACCAAACAATAAACGATCAAGAAGCATGATGATTAAGCCTTGCATGTACCACAAAATTGAGAATGATTTTGGGCATGATCTCACCAGCACGAATGCATTTGTTCCCATCAGAATTTTCTAGTTAGGCATGCTTGGAGAGAGTAGTACTAAGTTGAGAAACTGCATTGGAAGTCCTTGAGTTGTACTCTTATGATGAAAATGGAGATTGGTTCACAATTTATGATATATCTATCCGATTTTACCACTCTAGGCCATGTAAGAATAGGGATAGTCTTAACATTTACACAGTTGACATGTGCCCCTTTATATTTGGTTTAAGTAGCATTTAGCTAAGAGTTTCATCTAGAGTTACATATAGGCCCAAAGGCCTAACACTTTTAGGGTTTCATTAGGGTTGGTCGAACCTTAGTGTTTATCATTCTTCACCTTCATTAAACTTGATTTGAATGAAACTTCTTTCTTCTGCCGTGAGAATGACACCTAAATAGTCTAGCAGGTCCATTCACGACATAAGAGGTTAAGCTATAGAAACAATTAAATGTACATGGAGTCAAACTTTTGTAAAATAGAAAATAGAATGAAAACTTAAATATTTCCGTACCGCAATAACAATGACATTGAGATAGAAATCAATTAATAGTGCCACCATTAACCTGAGAAATATAAGTACAAACTTGAATAAAAAGGTCCACACTTGTAGGAATAATAAATTAGATAAAAATCAATCGCTCAACATCGCAAAGCAATGGCATTCAAGAAAGTACACCAAATTAAACAAGTTTTCCTTGTGATTAACTTGCATACACACGGTCCACAAAGAGAACATGAGAATGCTGTATCAATTAGTTAGCCAATGACACGATGAACAGTTAATAGTCTTCTTTATGTGAACTACATAATCAGTGCTTGGCTTTATATTCTGTAAGTCCAAAACTGGGCAGTTTGAACAAGCCTGAGACACATCATATGGTCCAATAAGAGAAAACTGGGCAGTTTGAAAAAGTTTCACATCTGCACAAATACTGAATAGTATAATAATTCACGTAAATGAAAGCACCCGAAATATGATTCACCCAGAAAAAAGACACATGTTTACGGTGATTGATAAGGGAAATTAAAACTCTGCAAAGATAGAGCACTTCATTGTAACAGCTAATATTGCTTATGCAAAGATGCTCTCTCAGGTGTAGTTTATCGTGATTGAATTGCAACGTAAGTGTCCTATGAACAGTCGTGGTTTTGATTTTTCAAGAGGAATCACATCCTCCTTCTAGCATATTATGGCCTAAAAGGTTTATTACAGAAAATAAACTTAAGGTTCAATATACTTTTTAAATATTTTAACTTGGTCCTTTTCTTCACAGTGTTGAAGTGAAAATTTGAACCTTTGAAAAAAAAATATATATATATATATATAATTTTGATAAAAATATTAGTCACCTAATTCTGGTATCAAGTTTGAAACTGGTAACCAAATTCATGTTAAATATATGAAAGTTCGGCGAAAAATCAATCAATATGGTTCACAAACTCGGAGACCATATAACAAATCATTTTGGATTCCTGAAAGATCATGAAAACAAAACTGAAATGCCATCTTGGACCCTAAATTTTGAGACTCATTTCATTTTAGTCCATGTAATTTCAAATGTCCAAACTTACGCTTTGTGAAAATATTAATCAGTTAATTCAGGACACCTGCCAAACATTCCCAATATCATTAGACCTGTGGATTTATGGCACTTTAACACACATCATGGTCAGGATAGTTATTTATTTAACCACTATATTACTTCAATTCGATGCACATTCAAGACTGAAATATACACAAATGATCAGTAGATACATGAACAGAACAACTGAAGCAGCTCGATTCTGTATCAATACAGAGGAAAGGGAGGCAGACAGGCAGAAATACGAAGAAGGATTCGGAATGATAAGAAATAAAGTGAAAAACGCATAGTGGAGAACAGAAAGTACCGTGAGAGAAGTTCTGTGCGGAAAGGAGAGCCATCAGTGGCTATTGTGTATACGAGAGTTGCAACCATGGTGCATCCCAGTAGAAGGAACAGAATCCTCCACCCAATTACGGCTGAGCTCGCCATTGGAAACGCAATGATATTGAGGGAGAGACAGAGAGTTGTGAGTAGAAATGTAGAAGGAAGAAAGTAGGTGGAGCAACCGCGGGGGTTGAAGACGACGAAGTTAATGGAAACGGCGTGTCCACGTGGTCTTCTTCCTTCTTTTTCTTTTTCATTTATTTGAATGGAAATTCACCTTGAAAAGAGAAAAAGACCACTTACTTATGTGCACGTGTGACGTGTAAAAAAAAAAAATAAATAGAAAAAATATTCTATTTAAAAGTATAGAAAAAAAAATTGGTCTATCCGCAATGGATCACGATATAATTCTATTGCTTGAGCGAAGCGATCGAAGTCTATCGATAGTGAACTTTTTCTATATTTACATGTAGTTTGATTCATTGTACTATATTTGAAAAGAGCCATAAAAAACATGTCACCTAAATTTTGTATATTAGCTTGGCTCAATTATTAGAGCATAGGATCTTCTACCCCATTCTTTGATTGATTTATGGTTGATGTGTTTTTTCTCACATTTTTTTTTATTTCGATTGTTATAATTTTACAATGTATATATTTGTATTAAATTTCTTAACTTTCAATTTTTAACTCTAGTAAATCTCTTAAGAAGGTCTAATAAATCTATAAACTTTCAACTTTTTATATAAATTTAAAATTTTTTTAAAAAATTTATTATAAATATTTAAAATATGTGTAAATTAGATGCTCATGCTAAAGTGTCCTAATGACATATGTCCCATAAACACACTAGTGCCATGCTTTTCCACCACTTACTTGCCAAATTGCCTATAAATAGTGAAGTTTGGTAGATGTTGAAGATCCACTCATTGGTGAGAAAATAAAGGAAATGATTGGAGAATTTCGAGAGATTTCGATTTTATATAAAAATCCACTTCCATTTTCTATAATTTCTTTATTTTATTTTATTATTTTAATATTATAATTCCTCGGTATTTATATTCTCGTTTTTCCGTCATTTTGCTTCTCAATTTTATAACATGTTATCAGCACGAGCTCTTGTTGTTTTCCCGCTGAAAGTAGATTCTTAAGGTATGTTATTTTTCTCTTTATTATAATTAATAAATTATATGTTGTTTTGCACGTTTTAGTATATATTATATTGTTAACATAAATACAATTCTTTGTGATAGTGTTATCATGACAAATCTTACAAAAATGGAATTTGCAGCCCTTAACATCAATGGAAATAATTATTTGTCATGATGCTTGATGCTGAATACATACGAATGTTATGAACCTGGGAGAAACAATTAAAGAGGGAAATACAACATCCATTCAGGAAAAAACAAAAGTTATGATTTTTTTTCGTCATATCGCCACGAGGGATTGAAGATGGAATATAATAAAAGATCTTTATATCTTTTGGAAGAATTTAAAAGAGAGATATGATCACCAGAAAACCGTCATTCTTCCTAGAGCTTGTTATGAATGGTTGCATTTGGAGCTCCAAGATTTCAAATCAATAAGTGATTACAAACTCCGAATTATTTAAAATCAATTCAAATTTGTTGTTATGCGAAAAGAAAATTACTGATGCGGATATGTTGAAGAAGGCGTCTTCTACATTTCATGCCTCAAATATGCTCTTGCAACAGCAATATCGAGAGAAAGGTTTTAAATAATGCTCTAAATTAATTTCATGTCTTCGTGGCTGAACAAAACAGTGAGATATGGATAAAGAACCATGAATCTCGACCAACTAAAACAACACCGTTCCCTAAAGTGAATGTCGTAAATTTTAATAATCGTGATCATGGTCGAATAATCGTGGTCGTGATTGAGGTCACGACCGTAGCGGAGGAAAAAACAATTATTATTTTTGTGGTGGTCATTCTAATCTTTCAAATTTAAAAAGAACCACCCTAAATGATGATCATAAAGGAAAAGCTAACTCCTTATAGTACTCTTCAAACTTTGTCAAGTGCACTTCCATCGCCATTAAATTATTGAAGTACTTCGTTCATAGTGATTCAGTGACTTCAACAGTGAACCAGTTTAGTGGGTGACCGCCACAACCCCGTCACCAATAGGAACTCCTCCTTCGAAAAGTCAACAATCTTCCCATTCAACTCGAAGCTCATGTCATCTACCCTATTACTTTGCACCTCCCTTAGTTATGATGGACTAAAGGACTGTTGAAGGCAATATCCATGTCCACAAATTTTCTAAACATAGTCCTCCTAAACAACTGAAGTTGTCTCTCTGTAAGCTTCTCTTTGATTATCCTATTTGCAATCCAATGTGAGATAAGAAGCTCGTAGCTTAACTGTAAAAACTATCCTCTACCTTAATTTTTAGGTTAGCCATCTATCACTGGAAGTAAAAAACAAATAAGTTTAGCCTAAAGCACGAAACAAAACACAGAAAAAAAAAACAGACAAAAAATCGCCTCTATCAAACTCTCGTTTCTTCCTCTCATTTTTTTCCTCCTTTTTTTTGCTCGTATGTTTCCCACTCTTCCTCTCATATTTCTTTCTCGTCCATTTCCCTTTACTTCCAACTAGCTCTTCCTCTAACCCTAAATCCTAACATGCATCCAAAACGAAAGCATTCAACGAAACGACGAAGTTACATTTGACGATATTACCTTTCGAGATGAAGTTCAACTGATGTGAAAATTTTAGCAACGAACTGAACCATGGTTGCCTGAACGAAGAACTAAGTTGATGGGTCTAAGAACTAGAGAGTTTGAGTTTGAGCAAGAATGTGAAATTAGGGAACGAAGACTGGAGAGTTTGATAGAGAAGTGGCCATCTGACGTTACAAATTCATTTTAAACGGTTGCGCGAAATTTTGATAGTGAGCGAGATGAAGAAAGTAGAGCGAGAGGAAGAATCGAGAATTTGTGGTTGCCTGTGGCCCTTGCACACATTTCGGAGATAAATTGGTAATTTCACACGCAGTTGACGCAAGCAGAAGGTCAATTTCATGTGAATTTGAATCATGGGCCAAATTTCATTTAGGTCTCCATATTTAGGTCATCTGTACAAATACCCCTAATCCATCTCTCTACAACACGTCGTCGTCCATGTCGAGATTATTGTTAGAACCATCAGGTTGGCGTCATCGCAAAGGGTAGCACCAATAAGTCTCTTATTCATTCTTTCCTGACATCTCTTTTCCACAAGGTTTACATGCAAATGAAGTTGTCGACCTTGTGCTCTGCCACTGCTGTTTATCAATTATTGTCGTCATGTGGTTACCAGAGGAAACGACCAGTGATGTTTTAGTGAGTAGCCTTTTTTTGGTTTTTGTTAAACTTTTGATTGTTTTGGAGTTTTGTGTGGGGGTCGCTAGGACAAAGGGATTTTTTTTCCTGACAGTCATTGTGTGTGCTGGGGGCAGTGAAAGCTTTCCAAAATTTCTAATTAGTTTTGGTTTGGGATTAGAGTTCTTTCGAGTTTTTTTTTTTTCCCATGTTATGGTGTGTGTTGGGGACAGTAGATGGAAGCTTTATTGTTTAGTTATAGTGTATTTATGGTTTTTTTAATGTTTTTTAAACAGTTCACATTCAAATTCCAAATGTTATGTATTTAATTTTAGTTAAGGGTAGTTTTGACAATTTTTCATTATTATGTTTTATTATTTAATTTCATTTTGCCGTTTTCATAATTTTAAAAACATTTTGCTATTTTTTCAAATGAAACATAAATTTTCTATTTATCTAGTCAACCCTAAAATCGACCGCGGATCGATCAGAAGCCCAAAAGATTACTAAATCCGACCGATTGATCAATCATTAAAGAAGAAAAAACTAAATGCCAAAGCGTAAGGGTAATGCACACTCAAGACAGTTGTAAGTTAAAATTATTAATATTACCTACATAGATAACAATGGTCTATCTACAGTAGATAATAATAACCTTTCTAGTAATTGTTACCTACTTTTATTTTTTTATTCTCCTTTTCTTTGTTATATTATTTCGCCTCATTTCTACATCTTTTAATTCATGAAAGTTTCTTATACTGTAGTGGTATGGATAATTTTTTATATTACCTCCACTTATTGTATGGTACGTTAGCGCGCTTTTAAAATAGGGAAGGATTCAGTGACATTAACGTAGAGTCCGCAAGTATTTATGAAGTCAAATTTATAGTGTGAACAAGAAAAGCATGGTTCTCCCACAGCACTAGAAAAATTTCCTTCTTATTCCTCTTGATTTAACATTTTCTTCTTCACTTCTCTTTTCATCTTCTTCTAAATATTTTTCTTCCAAGTTCTTTGTCGTAGCTCACAATCCAACTCCTTTTTCTCCTTTATCTCTTATATTTTGGGATATCAGTCAACTGATATATCTAATATTTGGTACATCAATCAATTGATATTTTTTATTTAAAGAATATCATTTATACAACTAATATATTATGAGTTTAATTGTGTTATGATTGAAGTTGTTTTTTTTTTTATTATTATGGTAAATATTATTTTTGTTTTTGTTTTGTTTTGATATAGAGGTATCTTCATCCGATTAGTTCAATTTTGATGTTGATGTTGATGGTATATATTAAATGCATTAATTTTGATGAAATTATTTTAAATGACAAAATTGTTGAGAATATTTACAAGTAATAAAAAAATATCATAATTTATCGCATATAGATAGTGAAATTTTGTTATATTTATAAATATTTTAGTTTATTTATCTATATTTGAAAGCAACCCTTAATTTTGTAAAATGATATATCAAATTTAAAATATATTGGTTAATATGTTTTATTTTCAAATTTTTTATATGATTTTAATGGTATATAAGTTATATTAATTGATAGATATATCTGATTTAGATATATATATATATATATATATATATATATATATATATATATATATANATTGGTGCATAGGTAGTTTATCAACACTCATTCAAATTTTATTTAAATTGCAATATATATGTATTAATAATATATCAATAATCATTAAAAATTCATTTCATGTACATTTTTAGTATAACAATAGTATATCATTCACAATCTAATTCCATTTTAAGTATATAAACTATTAATGCATCAATAGTTATAGTTAGACACTTATTCAAAATTCGTTTAAAATATAAATTAGTTTATCAATATTGATCAATGCTCATAAATATTAATTTCAAGTATATCATTAGTGTATCAATAGTATATCAACATTAAGTCAAAATTCATTTTCAAGTGTAACGTTGATGCACCGGGAGTTTATCAACATTCATTCAAACTAGTTACTAACATATTAGATTGAACTATTATAAATTGATTATAATGTACTACAAAAATAATATTCTATAATAGACGAATAAGGATTGAAATTAAATCCACAAATAATGCTAAATGAACAAGAGTATTGACTAATAAATATGGTTTGTGAATGATAAATTTGGTATATCCATCGTATAACTTATATACTTTATATTTTGTATATCTGCTGATAATAGCTAATATACAAGCAATTGTTATACAATATACGAATGGTGATTTTGATATATCAAATGTATAACTTATATATTTAATGTTTGGTATATTAGTCAACTGATATATCAAATATAAAAATGTATTAGATATACTATTGATATACATGCTAATACACTAATAAAAGTAAATTTGGAATAATAAAAAATAGAAATATGCTTAAATATTTCTTGCTATATTTGTAAATTTTGAAAAAACTATTGTTAAATTTGTAATTTTAAGAATATTTTTGCTATTCTTACGAGTACTCCTAAATTTAAATGGCCCCTGCACCCATTGTATAGTTAATTAAATTAACATATAGTTGTTAAATAATGAGCTGAACTTACTTACATGCTTTTTTTTAAATAATAAAATTGTTAGGTTAAATGTAAAATACTGGAAAAGTAATTTACAAAAAAAAAAAAAAAACTTTTAATATTGGCAGAATCCCTTCTGTTTCCTTACCAATGTGGCAACTTCTTCTAGTCTCTAGGTTTAGCTGTGGTGTGTAGGGATGTGCAACGGTCGGTCGGATTTGATTTTTTTTACTAAATCGTCGTTCAACCGACTATGGTCAGTTTAATAAATGTTCAAACCGATTTTGACTGTCAAGGAGTGAAAAATCGGTCGTTGGTTGGTTTTCTTTTTTAATTTTTTTAAAAAACAATGTCGGTTTGACATTTTTCCAAACCGACACTGACCGAGTCCGCTTCTTCTATGACCGACCACCTTCGATTCAGTCGACTCGATTTTTCGATCTATCATGCTCCCCTCTAGTGTTGTGACAAATTTTTTAGACAATGGCCAAGGTTCTTTTTTTTTTCCTTTTAATAATTAATTGTATTACCATATTAAAGTAAAAATTCATTTTCTTATTTTTTTTACTTTTTAAATAATTTAAATTTAGCGTAACAAATTTCTAATTGAAGTAAAAATAGACCTGCAAGTAAGTCCACTTCATCCAAGATTTGAAATATCTATGTCGATGAAAATATTAAGGTCCCAGATGAAAATTTTGAAAAAAGATCATGAAAATTGATAGAAATTGTTATAATTGGTTAATGAAACTTTGATTGTAGACTATAACTTACCATTTTTTATCATAATTTCTGTAAAGTAACACAATATTTAGATGTCTATTGTAAATATTTGTGTAAATGTTGATGCGGGAGCAAAATTTTTAAAAAAAAGTGGAAAAAGTATTACAAAAGAATATAAAGTTTAGGAATATTTTGAGATAAAATGATGTGAAAATTGTGAAAATTTTGGATGGTGAAAGAAAAAAAACTCACATCGATTCAATTTGATGAAAAAAGTTTAAATGAGATTAAAAGTAAATATATGTTATTTTTTGTGCTTTTTCAAATTTATTTTCTTTAAAAATGAAGGTTTTTGATTGAAAATAAAGCTAAAAATTGGGAAAATAAATTAGAAATTAGAAAAAGTGGCCATAAAAAATGCTCAACCTTTGTCCAAGACATTGAAGTGTGATACTATAAAATTGTATGTAATCAAGACTATAAAATTGAAAAACTTGAACTGAGTTAAATAGTTAAATACAAAAAATCAAAATGTTCTCAAAATATTAAAATTTCTCGAAATCTCGAAATTTCATTGAAATGGGAGGAATCGGAATATTCTCGAAATTTCAAAGTTTATCAAAAATTCATCGAAATTGGGAGGAAAATGAAATTTCCCCTAATCAAGATTTCGAAGCCATTGAAATCTCAAAATTTTCCACCATGACTTCATGATCATATAACAATCCAGTCATCAACTAACGTTAAAATGGGTTTAGGGACCAGAACTATTATTGATATATGAAGGACTAAAAGTGTCCATTTTGAAACTTCGGATATCAAATGACACTTACTTCAACCCTATCGAAGGTGTATTTTGCTCTATATTTTCCCATAATTTTCCACCATAAATTTATTAAACCTAGTTCTTTCCACCATTTTCTTTAATTAAAACAAATTTACTAAATTTACATGTTGGACTTTTTCGTTTAATTCATAATAATAATAATAATAATAATAATATAATAAATAATATAAAAAAATGAATCAAAATATTTATAAAGATAGCAAAATTTCACTGTCTATCTCAGATGGACAGTTATCTATGTCATAATAGTAGTCTATCGCGATCTATCGTAGATAAATTTTGATATTTTGCTATTATTTGTAAATAGTTTCAACAGTTTTGTTATTTAAAATAATTTTCCTTTAATTTTTTTTATTTCAGCTATTTATATTTGCAAATATGTAGTACAATTTATCTTATACACATTTTATAGGAAAATTTAAAAATATATTGTGGTTTTACAAAATTATTTAGGAAAATATTGTAGTTTTTGAAATATTTATAGAAATATTGTAGTTTTTATTGAGAGTTGATATTTGGGGAGTTATGTGCTTGGTCGAGGGTTCAACCCTCGACCAAATTATATATATATATATATATATATATATTTAAGTTGTTTTTTCCCCCACCTTCCCCTTCCACTTCTTCCACCTCCCCACTTCGAAAAATTTTAAAAAATATTATAGTTTTATAAATTATTTAGAATTATACTTTAATAATATTATTTTAACTAACATTCTTTTAAAAACCGTTATAATAACAAACATATATTTTATCACTAACCAACCAATATAAAATTAAAGTGTTAATATTAATACAACAATTTATTGTTTTTTTTCTACTAAAATTGGTAATAATAAAAAAATTCAATGTGTCCCACAAGGCGGACGTCGCTGATTTTGAGCTGGTTGGCGTCGTCGACTTTGCACTCTAGGTTGCTCTGGTGGATTTGGTTGCTCTGGTACCTCTACAGGCGCTTCATAGACATCGTGTTCATGTGTATGCATGTTTGAAGACAATGGCCCGGCTTCTGAATCATAATATCCTGAACCAAAGGCTGGTTGCATCATCATCGGACTAGCATAACCAGTCTGGCTCTGTGTTTGTGTCTGCATCATAGGAGGCAATTCTTCCACATTATGGTCAACCGCATCAAACTCATCTTCTTCTGCTCGAGCACGTCCCCTATGCCTAGGAATTGGTGGAAGTGCAATAGGTATATCATACATGTAGTGCAATTCTTCCATGTAACTTGCGTTATTATTGCATATAGTAAATACTTGATCTGCATCATTTGCAACATCACGAAGACTACTATTGCTCGATCTCTATCAATTACAAAACAATTAGATAATATTCTAAATAAAATTTAAATAAAAAATAATTATACAATATTTGATTATATACCAAATGACCCAAAGCCGCTCCCAAATGAGCAATGTAGCATCTCGTAATATTATTATACTAAAGGATGTAATCTTGAGTTATATCCCTATCGAATTGCCCAAGTGAAACGCCGACTGCAATAAACCTTCTACGATAGTGCCATCGCACTACCAAATGTGCAACTTTTTCGGACCAATCTGCAGTTCTCAGGTCAATGTCATGTAGTAGGGGTTCAGTATTGCACTCTGATGGAACATCTTGTTTGAAACCAAACTGTTGGATTACCCTGTCAGGAAGATGTCACTCACCAATGTGAAAACATATGAGTGGGCTCATCGTCCGCTATATGACTTGACCGCTCATACAAAAATTGGGCAAAGTGTCCATAACAGCTTTGTAAAGCTCCCAAATAATCTGAAACATAACATATTACATTAAAAACATTAAATACAAGTATATAAAAAGATATGTATAAAAAATTCATTTGGGTTTAGTATTCACATACCTGGTTAGGTTGAAGCGGATCAAGCATATATCTATATTGACTCACTACATGTGTAGCTGACCTAGTTACACAAAATTGGTCTCTTCATCTATATTATTAAATTAATATTTTAGGTTTAAAATTAACTATATTAGTCACAAAAAATATTAGCTAAATTAAATTAAAATGACATACCGAGAACCGTAGGCTCGTTTTTGCTAATTGATGATCGTTGACATGTCGGAGTTGTGGAGTCATTGTTGGAAATCGTTCCCAAGCCCATATTTGTAGCAATATCAGAAGCCCAACGATTTCACAAACATCAGGTTTTGTTACCTTACATAGCTGTCTATACAGCCATGCCAAACACGCTCCACCCCAAGAATACCATCTCGCCTTGTGGAGATTGGCTAAAAGTGGAAGGAACATTAGGTGCACGAAGTGACTTGATTTATCAGAAAATAGACTTCCACACATCATCTGCAGTATGTATGCTCTTGCGTATCTCGTGACAAATTCTTCGTCTGCATCATCATCAAGTTTTGGAAATTGTGTTCCCAGCCATGTTAGACTCAACCTTGATCCCCTAATTTTATTTGCAGGTGGGGTCACACCGAGTAGCATCTGACAAATATGCAGCCAGTCGTCATGCATTACCCCGGTAACAGGCTCGCCATTGACAGGTAGCCCAAATAATATTTTTATGTCCTGGAGCGTGATAGTGACTTCTCCAGTAGGCATATGAAATGTATGGGTCTCTGGCCTCCATCTCTCAACAAGTGCAGTGATGAGGTGCCAGTCTAACTGAATGAATCCTAGTCTGGCAATCCCATAAAAACCTGATCCACGCAAAAGTGGTAGTATGTGACGGTGGAGTGGGATGGTACGATAAACAACCGCCTCACGCCATCTACAGCACATCTCGCCTGTAGTCCGATCTTGTCATACATTTGTTGATCGATGAACAGATTGATCGGATAAAATATCGGGATCAATCAGTCCTGGGTTTAAAGCCATGATCTAGAAGAAAACAAATTATATATTTATCATGTAAAACATACAAATAAATTAGGACTTAAAAGCGAGAGAGAGTGATATAGTGAGAGCACATGATAAAAATATTAATTTTATTATTAAAACATTGGTTACATGATAGAAATGTTAACGAAAAAAATCTCTAATTGTCTGGTGCCTGTCTTCGTAATGAAGGACATTTCCTTCGATTATGACCTAACTGATTACAAAATCCGCAACGTACTTGAGAACTTGGTTCTGTTCAGTCCATCTCATTATGATATCATGAACTCTTTTGTCTACCAGGTTTTCTCAATAACGTCGGGTCGACATGTAAAACAAGCATATTAGGAGATGTGATCCAGTAGTCTTCATGCGGTACAGGTTGAAATTGAGGAGAGTAGCATGCAGCGTATGTCGACATTTTATAGTAGTCATCAATGAAATCTTCATAGTTCATGTTAAATCGTGAGCAAACCGCCATAAAATGCGAACATGGAATACCAAATGTTTGCCACTTGTTACATGAACAGTACCGTTCGGAATCACTTAGCTTCAGTATTTGAATATTTCTTCCTTTAGAATTGAGGTTGTGACGTCCGATTTTCACATGAAATACACCTTCATATCGATCATATGATTGGACTTCATATTTACTGGATCTTACAGCCCATTTTGAGATTTTTTCGTGTGCGTACCTAAATATTTACTCACTCAGTATTATAAAAATACTTGGAACAAATTGTTGATTATTAAAAAGAAAATTATTACCAGGTGTATTTATCTCGACGCTCCAAGGCAGCTCTTATTTCTTATCTTCTTTTCTCAAAATAATTTACACACTTGTAGAATGTTATTTGAGCAAGACCATTTATCGGCAACATTCGAACTTCTTTGAGGACTCCATTGATGCACTCTAATAGATTCATCGTCATCCACCCGTACCTAAACCCTCCATCGTGCGCTTGAGTCCATTGCTCAATACCAATGTTGTCAAAAAAACTCATACAACTCCTATTTATTCGCTTGATGTCTTCCACTGCTTTATTAAACTTGCAAACTTGGAACTGACATCCAGCACGATATACAAAATTTTTTAATGTATTGAATTTGTATTTTTTATTAAAATTACTTACAATATGGCGTAAAATAGAATCTACGGTGACATTTTGGCCCTGTCCAACCATTTTCTGGATTGTTCACTACCGAGATAATGCCAACATGTCGATCCGAAATCAAGCACACCTCTTCATGTATAACAATTTCTCTGAGGTGTTTTAAAAACCATCCCCACGTGTCAGCAGACTCCTCATCTACAACGGAAAATGCAAGAGGAAGAAGATGTTCATTCGAATCAGCTAATGTAGCAATTAACAACTTTCCTCGATATTTTTCATACAAGTGAGTACCGTCTATTTGAATAATCGGCCGACATCTATTAAATGCTTCTATACAAGGACCAAATGCCCAAAATACAAAAGTAAGGATGGCATGTCCTTCAGTAGGTGTGCTCTTTATTATCCACTCCACTCGTGTATCGGGATTTGTATGCTTGACCATATACAAACACCTGGGCAACAGTTTGTATGAGTCATCCCAATCACCAAACACTCTGGCGAACATGGTATCCCCATTTTGTTTTGATGTCGGATTGTAGTTGTGCCACACTGATGGACGGTTTTTCCCTCACAGCTTCCCAAAACTCCAGTGCAATCATTGAAGAATCTAATTGCACATGAGTTTGGCTAAGCTCTGAGTAAAAACATGTATGTTGGTCAACATATTTAGTAATCTCGAACAAATTGTGAGATTTTTTCTTCGCTGCACGAAGTCGCCACTTGCAATCATCCTCCCATTTGTTACACTGAATTGCCCAAATATTCGGTGTTGATTCTACGACCTTATATGGTGCGTGACACTTGATAGCAGAACACTTGACCAAATGTTGTAACATTTCTTTGTTTTGAAAAATCATACCCTTATATAATTGGGTATTGTCAACGACTACCGAGGCTACAACTGGGTCATGTTCTCTAACGCTATCTATTATATTCATGTCAAGATTAGTGAATGTATCTGACGGCATTTCATGTTCGCGACCATCGAAATCCAACTCCTTGAATTCATCATTTGTTTTTGTTCTAAAATCCCTATATTGATTACCAGCCACCATATTTTCATCGTCATAGGCTGGTGCTGACTCAACGATTGTGCATTCAAGTCTACATCCAAGTCTACCCTACTCACATTAACGTATAAATGCACTAGGTTTGGGAGCGACATTGCAATTGAAAACATCAGATTCATCACTTGTTCGTTATGAATGGGGAATGACATATACTTTACAGATCCTAATGGTGTTAGATTAGGATGTCTGTATATTATTTCTAAGTGGTTTGATCTCATATCTACACCAAGTGACAGCTCAATCATTTCAACAAATTGTTCAAAAACAAGTCCACTATTCACATTTATGCTAAAACCCCCATATGCTGGCTGATCATATTCAACTCCATCAACACCATCAATCATATGACCATTTGTAAACAACATAAATCCCAAACACTTGTCTGCCATTTTCTAAAAAAAAGAAAACAACAATATACATCACTAATTATTTAACTAAAAACTTTAATATTAAAAAAATCTAGTAATATCTAAAATGCAACGAAAATATAAATTTGTACTAAAAAGTTAGAATTTACTATAATATTAAATTTAAAAAACAAAAAGAACATTAAAAGGTAATATTATTTTTAAAAAATTCTAAAATTAATATTATTTATTTTAATAAAGATCAATATTATTTCTTCTAAAAATCAATATTATTTTTTTAAAAAAAATTAACATGGTAGATCTAATATAATATTAATATGATAAATCTAATATAATATAAACAAGAACATTAACTTATAGAAACTCATAACATCAATATATAAATATTATTCAATTCAAACACTATTAACAAAATAAATACGAACATTAAAATAACATATTTAGATTTAAATGGTATGTCTAGCATAATATAAATATCGTAAAATGAAATGATAACTTACAAATTCAGTAATGGTTTACTTATTTTTCTTTCTCGAAGTGACAACGATCGATCTTTACTTTTCAAATAGCAACAAATACTGTAAAAATAAAAATAGCATGAGAATAGGAAAAAATAATTATCTTAAAAAAATATATATTTCATAAATCAAATTTACAAATCTCGTAAATTTGGAAAAAAAGAGTATTTCGATTGATAGTGGGAAAATGAGAGGAAGAAGAGGTCGGATTGGAAGAAGAAATAGTGGGAGGAAGAGAGGCTGGGGCGGCATTTAAAGACATTTGGGCGAGGGTTCAACCCTCGACCATAAGTCACGGGCTCTACCGCAGGGAATCTCTTCGACGACACGACGAGACATGCGGCAGATTCTTTGCGACGATGGGACATGCTGCGGAATCTCCTTGCGTTGGTAGTAGGCCTTGCGTTAGTAGTAGTCCTTGGGTTAGTCGAAAGTTGAGGCCTCTTTGCGTTGGTCGAAAGTTGAGGCCTACTTCGACCAGGCCTCCTTGCGTTGGTCGAAGTAGGCCTTGCGTTGGTCGAGAGTTGAGATCTCGACCTTTGCCTTGGTCAAAGGTTGAGGTCTTGACCTTTGCCTTTTCCACTTTTCAATCTTCTCTCTCCTCCCAACTACCATATTTTCCTAAATAGTTTCCAAACTACAATATTTTTCTAATTATTTTTACTAAATACAATATTTCAATAAAAGGTCCCATTTTATATCTATCGCTAGTGTATCAATTGTATACTACGAACATTACAACAAGAGAAATTGGGATAATTATGCAGATTACAAATTATGATTAGATCATATTTGTTTGTATAAGATCTAAAGGTTACAATAAAAAGGATCTTGACAATCGTAACAACAATATGTGAAATGATTGTACAATTGGAACAATTTGTGTCTTCTAATTGTTTTATTATCCTCCTCCAAACAAACGTCTGTAAAACTCAAATAACGTAGGTACACTCATATTTTCTATTATAAATGGTTTTATTCGTCATTCTGCCGCAATTAGAAAACAATGTAAATTTAAAACACCTCAATATATACATGAAAAATTATTTTAAATGACAAATTTGTTAACAATATTTCTAAATAATAGCAAAATATCACAATCAATATTGCGATAGATGATTATCTGTTTCAATAGATAGACACGGATATCATAGCCTATCGTAGATAGACGCATTTGCTATATTTGTAGATATTTTGATTCATTTTTCTATATTTGAAAACAACCCTATATATATACACACAACAATGATTAATATATTGACGTGTAGTTAAATGATTGATACCAAAGATTTAGTATATTTTTACTAGTTCCTAGGTTTCAGCTTTGGTTTATATTCGGTCCTTAAGTTTTAAAATGTTACATATTTAGTCTTTAAGATTTGAGTTTTTATTCAATTTAGTGCCTAAGTTTCAAAATGTTACAATTTAACTCTTGAGATTTGAGCGTTGCTTCAATTTGGTCTGTGAGTTTCAAGATTTTACATTTTTAATCTCAATTTTCCATTAAATACTCACTTTAAATCATCGATGTAAATTTATATTAATTCAAAATAATTATCAAGTGAAATTTTAAATTTAATTTTAAAAGTGATAAAAATAGTAAAACTTAATTAATTACAATTCTTTTAACGATTTTTAATTTTTAATCGAGGTTAAAAGTGTAAATCTTGAAATATACGGACCAAATTGAAGCAAAACTCAAATATCAAGTATAAAGTTAGCATTTTGAAATCTAGGGATTAAACTGAAACCAAACTCAAATCTTAAAGATTAAATGTGTAACATCTTGAAGCATATGAACTAATTAAAAATTAGACCTAAAACTTATGGACTAGAAAGATATTTTTTCATAAAAAAATATGTAAATTTAAAAGACCTCGGTATATATACACACAACAGCAAATAATATATTGAAATTTGTGCAGTCAACTTATTGATACCCCAAGATATAGTATATTTTTATTAGTCGCAAGGATATATTATATAGTGGTAAATATATATACAACGTCACGTGCTACACATACAAAGTAGTATATGATGGTCAGGGTGCATATACGACTTAAAAAACTTGAAGTCAGAAGTTGGTAATGATTTGCAAAATGTGATCATTATTAATTGCGGTTAGATGATAGAATATTAAAGTTATCTTAATCGGTGATTTAAGATGGTACCAAAATATGTGGTCCAAAAAGATTATATGTTCAAACCCATATAATGTTATTGCCTCTCCAATTAATATTAATTAATGCTACCTCCACAAAGATGGTTGACGTTCGTTAAGATCAAGAAGACATGTCATAATTTTAAAATAGTCAAAATCACTTTTAAACATATCTTGAACTTGAACATATGAACTATTCTCTGCAATAAAAAAAAAAGCTTTAACAAAACTAGCTTAGGAAGAAATTATTAGAAAAAAATGTTAGATTAGTTATTACCTTATGAATAAATAGAATCTATTCGCAATATAGAGTCAAAATTGAACATCCCTCGCCAATCACCTTGACATATTTATGAAAATTCTATTAGCTTTGTGAGAAAGAGGATATTAAAAAAAAAAGCTAGAATCTAGAGAATAGACGTAACTCACATAAATTTGAATATAGAAACCACGTCACAAAAAGCTATCAAAATTTGTAATATTTCTTTAAAAAAAATACTTAAGTGTATCTTAAGCTCCATCCATATATGTTCACAGTATTTGTTTTATTTCTTCAATAATTAAAGGGCTCTGTATACATATAGTAAAAGAAGCTAAAATATTTACAAACATAGCAAAATTTCACAACATAGATATTAGTCTATCACAGTCTATAACGGATAGATTGTGTATTTTGCTATTAATTGTATATTTCCTAAATGTACCCTTTATAAATTGTATTTGTCGTCGTAACTTTTTCCTTTCTTTTTCTTAAACCTATCTCGTTATCTAACATTCTCTCCAAAATTTTCCCTTTACCTCTCTAACTATTTCCTTTTTGTCTAACTGAATACGAATAATAATAAATAAAACTAAGCGGTCAGCGTGTAATGTGTGAGTGGCTACCTAGAAATACTATCTTATTATGAGAGTAGTATTTGATTGGACAACTACTATGTCTATGTTCTTTCATGTTGAAAGTATGAATCCACTTAAAAACTTATAATTTAATTTTTATTTTTTTGAATGGTAAAAGAAAAAATCAAAGAAAAATAGTTTTGTGCACTGATCTATAAAATAAACCAAAATTGACCAAAAACAATTTGTAGTACTTCTAGAGTCCACTTCTTCCCCATACTAAGAGGGAAAGATAAAATGCAAGGATTACTATTAAAGTAGCCCAAGCAAGGCTTACCGTATCTATGTGAATTATGTCCCTGAATATGGTTTTGTTTTGGAAAATAAACATCAAAACAACAAACTTCAAGCTAAACGTTAAAGCAAGTATACCTCAACTAACATATTGTTGTGCTATTGACCAAGAAGTATATGGTTCAAATCTCCCTACCTCTACCTCTATTGAGCTTAAAAGAGAAAGAAAAATATCAAGCTAAGGGGTTATTAAACCACTTTTTATTAAATAAAAAACGAAAACATAAAAATAGTGATGACTATTTAATGGCTTTCTATTTAGAGATAAAGGGGAGAAACAGAAGTAGACACTCGAATATCTAAATTTACTGCTCAAGTTTAGAATACAATGACCAAAACAATACCTCAATTGGCATACGAATTAGTCATCTATCCAGAGATCTATGGTTCAAAACCCTTATCCCTATTGTACTAAAAAAAAAAAGAAAAAAAAGTTTAAAAAAAAAAAGGACATACGTATGAGAAACTAGCAATACAAGTAAAAAATCCAAATTATAGAAATGAAATTAATGAAAGCTCTCATTCAACCTAAAAAGTTAAAACAATGGCTCGCATTCAAACATATTCCAGTCAAACATGTCCACTTTTCAGCCCAGTAAACAGAGGCTGTTTATCTACACACACGTCAATGAACAAATTAAGGCAGGGATTTTATGATAGCAATGGACCAACACTGTTCCATTATCGCTAGCAAATACGGTACAGTAATCCTGTCTCCTATTTCCAAAGTTTGAAATCGAGAAACTAGAATCGACATATTGATTAATTGCTTTCCATTTTCTATTGAAGGATTGATTTTTTTTTTTTTTCCCAAAGGAAAAAGAGTAGAGGACGAATTAGACAATTACCAACCGTACTTTTTAAGCAAGTCCCTAGTTCTCTTCCTTGAGCGCGTAAAAACGATAACAACACAAGCTAGAATCCAAGGAGGGAAGTTCCCGGTGATATTAAATTTCTTCATCCACCCTTGTGAGTCTTGAGAGAGAAACGTTATCAAAATGGTTATAATTGCCACGCCAAAAATGATCCTGGTTACTGGTTTGATAAGGGAATCCTGCAGTAAAGAGATGAAAATATTAAGTTAGCCATTTGGTTGAATCCGACTTAAAAGAATAAATATAAACAGCATCGAACAAAATTAGTGCATATTAGTGCATATCTGCATCAGTTTGCTAATAACCTCACCGTGTTAATTGGAAATGCATGGAAATTAGCAAACTGATGAAGAAGAGGAGCCTCCAAAGATGCAAAGAGAAAAAAATTGTTACAAGTCAAGAACAAAGGAGCATGAAGTAGGACTAAGATATAGCCAAGAGAAAAGAACAAAGCAGTCAAAGAGAGTCAAGAACAAAGGAATTATCTTGAATTGTTACAAGTCAAGAACAAAGGGGCATGACGTAGGACTAAGATATAGCCAAGAGAAAAGAACAAAGGAGTCAAAGAGAGTCAAGAAAAAAGGAATTATCTTGAATTGTTACAAGTCAAGAACAAAGGGGCATGAAGTAGGACTAAGATATAGCCAAGAGAAAAGAGTCAAAGAGAGTCATATGCCCAGAACTACTCTATACTAAGCAAAAACCTGCGTGTTCCATTCTGGCCAAATAAACCAAATGATGGCAAAAGAGTACAAAAGAGAGTATTAATACTTCCGAGACTCCTTTGACTCCCTTAATTCAAAATTGCTCATCCAACTTTTGGTGTAGGGTGCTTTTATTTCTTGTAATTTCATCTCGTCCATGAAATACAATCTCTTTGTTGATAAATATACACACATACATATAACAGTCAAGAAAAGATTGAGGGTGGGACAAGTGTGGGGGAAAAAATCTTGGGGCAATTTGAGAATGTTGAAATTGTTAAAAACTGGGATCCAGACGTGTAACCTCGCAATTGAACTTCTTGATCATTGCCTAAAAGACATCTTATCATGAGGTTAACCTAGCAGCAAGACGAGTAGTAAATCCTGATGCCCTTGAAGCCATGTGTTATAAACTTAAAACATAGCATACAGATAGAATTTTAAGTACTCTACAAATGCCAAAAGTTGCACTGCAAACTAGCTGACATGTCAGATTAACAAAAAAAAAAAATTAGATATATATAAATATATATCTACATCCTTGAGAATTAGGATTCTTAACATGTACCTTGACTAATCTCACAAGAAAATTGTCAAATCTAACTACATTTGGTTATCAAGGTAACATGTAGGTTATTAAATTCCATGTAGGTGGCTATCATGGCTTGAACCTATTTACTCTAAGCCATTAATTATTTATATAGCTCTTATTGACGATTAAGTCAACCCAACATAGGTACCCAAACAACCGCGGTTACAAATAAAAAATGAAACTAATAGTCAAATGTACAAATGATTTTAAACTTGTATGAAAGGATTTTAACTACTAGAAGAAGCCAACTAATTTATTTTCCTTTCAAAACTGCTGATAGAAAATCATTCTAGACTTACTCATGGGCCCAACAAAGCATTAAAGTGAACTACAACAAAATAATTTAAAAAATCCTTGGATATTCTAAAATATCCTCTTCTTCATCAATAGCCAAAATGTTCATGAGAATAGTAAAATCCAAGAAGATGATATTTTCCCTGAAACAGAAAAGTAAAGACAATTTTGTCCATCATACCATGACAGCTCTAAGAAAGCCAGGGAGCCATAATGGCTGCAGAGTGTTTGGAAAAAACTCTCCACAGATGACATGTTATTTAACATACTCCTATAAACAATACGGTTCACATACTCCACTGCCTTTCTGCAAATAACCCACGACATAATAACACAGGCACGAAAGTGGTCAACCCCTTAAAGCAATAGCAGTGTGGAACTTCCCCAAGGATAATTGGCAAGAAAAGAAAACAACTTCACCTCCTCAGAGATGTTAAAGTCCCAAATCTTAGTGGAAAAAGTAGAATGCAAGGAGGTTCGTACAAGGAAGGTCAAGCATCTCCAAGTCAAACAAGGGTATTGTAGAAAGTGAATTATGAAACAACGACTCTACAAATAAGTAGGTGAAGGATAAAATATACTGGGATTGAATAAGTGACAATACCAAATATTGAAGCAGAAAACGTTGGAAAATAGCGTTCGAGGAGTTCGTGCAATTAGCAATCTAACTTGCATCCGAAATATTGAAGTGAAGTCCATACTCATTGGATACAACCTCGTCCAATAACCAATAAGCTATCTCTCCATGAATCTAGGAACTCTCCTCGCATTGTATCATTTGCTTTCTTCAGGAATAAATTTCCAATTCTCAAACCACTCTTGCAGTTCATTTCAAGTCTACTTTGAGTGGAAGTCCAGATGAAGGATAGGCTTAGAGAGTGATCGCCTAAACTTTAACCCACAAATCATCAATTACGAAACTCATACAAACATGTCATATAGTATCTTATGATTCTTATCCAAAAGACCTTCGATTCCTAAACCTCGATTCCAACCAAAGAAAACTCAAATGCATTAATACATAGCATGAAACAAACAGCAGAAGAACACCCACCACAGAAGAAAGTCTATCGGACGGTAAGGCAACAAACTATATTTCAAATTCAAACACTTATGAAACACATATTTTTTGCTTCCTCGTTCTTGACTTTGGTCAACCAGTTTCCATCTTCAGTTACCAAAACCCCAGATGGATCAAATTTGCAAATCGAAACGAATAGAACAGTGAACCTTTACCTTAGGCTCTCCGTCAATGAAAATTTCGGCTCCATCTCTGTAAGTCAGTATGGACCTGCCATTTCTAGGGTTGAATCGAATCGGAACGCCACGACCGGAGTCAGGCTTAAAGGCGAATATGGATTTGAACCCGTATTTGTCCAGAATATCTCGGACTTCAAGTTGGTCTTGATCCCAACCCCCAAGGCTTGATTTAAACACATCAATCGGACCTTTGCCCTGGCGATGAAGATGGATTTCGACCTCCGGAACCTTCGTCTTCACAGTTTTGGAGTTCGAACTGGGATTCTGGCTCTCGATCAGAGGTTGCAGCTCCGAGTTCGAGCATGTTTCTTCAACTTCTCGGATTTCGCTCTCGCTCTGATCCATTTCGCGCCCTGTTTTTGATGGACGGTTGTGGAACTTTATTTGTTCTACACTTCTACTCGCAATTGGTCTTGTTGCCCTTCTAAAAAAAATCGGTTGTTTTATTTTGTTTTGCTTTTGTTTCTCAAAATATTTTGGTTGAGAATTGTTCAATTATAGATACTTTCAAATGTTTTTTTTTTTTCCATTTTCAAATTAATTTAATTTTGGAGCCTTTCTTAAAAGTAATGATAAAAGTATGAGCAAACAAAATAAAATAGATTTAACAAGAAATAAAAACACCCAACACGAAATCAATTGAAATGTTGAATAAAATTACACACACCAAAAAAATGTTGAATAAAATTAGGCCATCTTTTTCTAATGTATTTATTTGTTGAGGCCTAAATTCAAATGGAATAGAAGAATTTGATCTTTACATGACATCAGTGGAGAATTTATTCGTAACGGAATATAACGTAGTTTACAAAAGAGAATGCATACAAATGTGCTGCTTGACCCACACATTGTTGAAGTCATTGAGTGAAATGGTATAGAAGTTATGAAGTTTGAGACCAAGATTTAAGTGGTCTTTTTCTATTTCATTTGGAGATTGTGTTATTAGGTAAACATATTAGATTGTAGACGTGTCAGGAATACACCATACCATAGATTGGGCTAGACGCGGAAACTGTTCGGTTCGGTTTGATGGTCAAACTGAACCAAATCGAAAAGTTTTATATGTGAAATTGAATCAAATCGAACTGAACTGAATATATGCAGTTCAGTTCAGTTCAGTTTTAAATTCGGTTTTGCTATTTTTTAAAAATATGTATATACATATATATATTTTTTAATTAAAAATGGTTCGATTCGTTTTTAAATTTGGTTTTGCTCTTTAAATTAAAAATAGTTCGGTTTTGAATTTAGTTTTGCTCTTTTTCTTAAAGTATATAAATATATAAATATATATTAATTTAAAAATGTTTGGTTCGGTTCGATTTCAAATTCTGTTTTTGATATTGAAACCGAATCAAACTAAATAGTTCTGTTTCCAAATTCCTTCAAACCAAACTGAACCACATTTTTTGGTTTCGCTAAGTTTTCAGTTTGGTTCAATTCGATTTTGAAAAACAGTTCGATTTTATGTGGTTTCAATGACCACCGAGATTGGTAATTGAGTGTGTATTAAAATCAAAATATGCAGTCTCACAAAATTCTAAAATCAAAATCTCTCCTTAAACATACCCAAAAAAAAAAAAAAAAAACCATCAGTAATTGAGCGTATGTTAATAACTGAATACATTTTTTATTTTATTATTTATCGTTTTGGTATGTTTAAGGGTAGATTTTGATTTTAGAATTTTGTGAGATTTTATGGGATATTATGTTTTAACTTATAATTTTGGTTGGTGAGAAAATTGGTGTAAGTTGAGAATTGGAAAATTAAGAGGAAAATGAGAGTATCTTTCACAGATAATATTACTAATTTCATCTAAGAAAAAAAATAATGCCCACCGTAGAAGGACTAATCAGTTACTTATTTCTTTCATCATCCCAAACATGCCAATATTAGCACTTATGGTACGTAAATGTAACTCGTTGTCCAAACACTATTAGGAGCTCTTAGGCTTGTTGGAAAACCTGTTGTTGTACTTGATTAATGGCTTTTTGTTGTTCAAAACGAATAGTTTCATTTTTATAATTTTTTAATCTATATGGAAAAAATGAGAATATCTATATAATCTGTTTTAAAAATCATTATTTTTGAACTTAAAAAGACTTTAAACAAATTGATCACCATATTAATGTTAGGAGCAATTAAATTTTTTTTTTTTTAATTTTAAAGTAAATTTTGAAACGAATTATTAACTGTTTATGTTCATATACTATTGGTGGTGAAGATATTTTTAAAATTTTTTTTTATAGTTCAGGATATTTTTGAAATTTTTGAAAAGTTAGTAGTATTTTTTAAACAAAAATTTAACAGTTTCCATCCAAAACTAAGAGTATTTTTTAATTTTTTTTTGAAAATTTAAGGGTATTTTTTAAACTTTTGAGAGTTCAAGGATATTTCTCGACACAAAGTGCATAATTCAAGGGTATTTTATATAATCTAACCTAACTTTAATAGGTAATGATTATCTGTATCAATTTCAGTTGGTTGAGTCATTTTTTGGCTCATTGGTTGAAAGTCAGATTTAAATATGAGAGACCGATTCGTATAATGCATAAAACCAACCATTGATGTGCATTTTAGTCGATTTCGGTCTATTTTTCGATTTTTTGGTTTGAATTCATCACCCCTACCTAAAAGTAGTTAACTAGCGTTGGAAGAACAAACTTCTATTCTTATTCAAACTCCTTATTAAGCCATGGTTGTTTTGAAGTTGTTTTCTAATGAAAGAAGAAAAAAGGAGAGCGAGAGGGATATTCAGGCCCATAAATCGTTTTGGATAGGTTCATAAGGTGAGTTTCTAAACAAAATTGAGCCTTAAACTCGAGATTTTCGTACGAATGGTCCCTTTTCAGGACCACGAATGAAAATTGGCTAAATAAAAAAGAAACGTGACATTCTACTGATGTAAACACGCTACGGAATCACCGATTCCACCTGCGAATGGACCGAAAGTGAAAGTGGATCTCGTTTCTTCCTCTCATTTCTCGATCCGTCGTCTCGCTTCTCTGCATCTCGTCTTCGATTCTAATTTGACTCGCGATCAATTCCGAATGTCGTTTGAACTTTGGGGACTTACCTCTTTTGCAGTGGCCGTCTGAACTCTGGGGCTCTATTTCTCGACGTACAAGGGCTAATGGACGGAGGGGAACATTCTCTTGATCACAGAGAAACTACCGGAGCAATCGGGACGACCTCAGGAGCTAACGAGTTTCAACCATTAGATGGAAACCAAATTGCGAGTCTTCAATCCCAGCTTCTTCTTCTCCAAGGCAGGGTTAAGGTTTGACCGTCTACCCTCATTTCAACTTCCGCTTGGTTAATGTCAATGACTAAGTGGCGAAGTATCGGGAGAGCCATGACAGATGTTCGATCTTAATCCACTAATCTGACAGGAATTGGAGGAGGAAAATTCGAAGCTATCCTCTCGACTTGCTACTTGCCGCTGTTCCGAGGTTTGGTCGACTATAGTAGACTGAAATCAGAGCTATTTGGTTCTCATGCTAGGCTAGCTAGCCTTATTCAGACTTTTCTTCCAGGCTAACTAAACACGAATTCGTGCAGAGGAGGATGAACTCTGACGACGGGAGTAGATCGATTGAGAAAAGCAAGGAATCTGGCACCACTAAGAAGAAAGCAGTAGAAAAAACGCCAGGCTAGTCATTACTTTACGACCAAATAGAGTCTGTTTGTTTATTCCTCCATATTTGCATATATATATCCATATCCATGATAGCATGGTGGAGTAGTAGTAGCCCACACGTACATACGGTTAAGAATGCGAGATACTATGAAACTTAAGATTATGAAATGATGATTTGTGAGTTTGAACTATAGTCCAATTATGCAATAGCAGATGACAAAATATTCAACGAGGCTGGTACAATGTGGCTGCCTCACCAAGTAATATTCATGCCCCTAATAACACGGATATAAACTCAAGTTACTAAATCCAACTGTAAACCTTCCGCTGCATTGTGTCAACCACATCAAAGGTGAAAAGCAATGCAACTCAGTCTAAAAATAGCAAGCCTTTTTTTTTATTTTCCTTCAAAATTTTAAATATTTATTTTACGAGCAACAGACGTCTGGAATGTTTATGAAGTTTAGATGAAATAATTTCTCATGCATATTATCGACCTTGTTTATAATATATCACAAGAGTCATGTTCCATCTTTCTTTTGCGAGGATTATCTACTGGAATTATTTGCTTGTTTCTACTCTCAAATTTAGTTATTTTATGGGTGAAGGTTATAACACAAGGATCTTGGATCACTGTCCAAAGAGATATATTGCTCTAAAAATAATGTATTTCGGGCAAAGGTATGTAATCTTGTCATAATGGGAACAAGACCAGTGCCTTTTACTTTCCCCTGCTAATTTTTTCCGTACATTACAGTCCTTCAGTACCTTCTCCTGAAGTAAGGAGAAATCTTGTTTAAAAAAAAAAAAAAAACAAACAAAAGAAGAGTCAATACTAGTTGTCACTAAAACTATTCTCTCGTCGTTGCTCTTGTTATATTGCACTTTGTATCAAATAATGCCTGAAGTTCTGGTTACATCATCTGTACAGGTTCTACGGTTTTGCTTCAGAGGCACAAATGGAACCAACAGTTGAAGTACAGTTTCAAATTGAGCTTCTTAACAAATTATTTATGATTTATCAATTACAATGGTACTGGTGGGAAATGTTAAGAACGCACAAGATTAGTTTGCCATGTTTACTGGGGGTGCCTGAACAAAATAGAGCATTTAGAGGATCATAATATCAATTTTTTTTTTTTTTTTAAACCTTCCATCTTTTCTAATTGATATTTGATCACACCATCTGTTACAACCCATCATGCGATTCTCAAGAGCAAATATATGGTTTTCTTTGTCAACAAATACTCTCCCGTTCCTGCTTGCTAAGGAATAACTTTAAGATTATTTTCATGCTGTGCTTAATTATGGATTTGGATTATAATAAAGAATGCTAGAAAATACAATCAATAATGATTCTGGTTCTTCTGATTAGTTGCACGAGTTTGAGTCATAAATCTCTTAAGCATGAATTATGAGGTAACCATACTCCCAAGATTTCAGAGGCTTGGTTCTCTCCTGAGTTTCACTCCAGTAATAGTAATTAGCCCCTTTGACCTTCACCCTTGCAAACCCTTCTTACAGCCACCCTCTCTTCACCTTTCCCTCTCTTTTGTGATTCTCTTGCGATCCTAAAAGAGATAGATGGAGCCAAAGGTGAACAAAAAAAAGGAGTTGTCACTGGATAAAGACTTTTGATAAAATTGATTGGGGAACATTTGGATACTATATAAAAGTTGAAAGGCTTAGGCAATAGACGAGCATGACTTCATGTGTAAGACCATGGTCTGGGTGGGTGTTACATTTAGCATCAATTTATTTGAGGGAGGGGGTAACAGTAGATATGGTGGTTGTGAGGAATGTTGGGTAAGAAGAAATTTAATTGTTAATTTTTTATCCATAAAATTATTGTCAATTTGTTATCTCATCTTCCTGCAGTCTGAAATTTTCAGAGCTCTTGAGAAAGCCAGGCTTCTTGTTGGTGGTAGGAAGGAGTCTTGTTATTCAAGATGTGGGAGAACGGACAGGGGAGTCTCATCTGTTGGACAAGTAAGATGTTTCAAATCTGTAGGGATTAGGGAATAACATTGTGCGGCTAGAATAGCATTGTATGATGATAACGTTCTGAATACTTTGATTTCTTTGTCATGAATTAGGTCACTTTTGGTTTTCCATTAGCTGTTCAAAATTACATTTCCTGCCACCTCTTACATGTCCTTGGAGGGTTTGGTTGAGGTGTGGAATGGAAACTGAAATTTAATAATTCCTCTTTTATGTAGTTGACTAGGACTGTTTTGCAATGTTCTTTATGTCTCCCTCATTTGTACAAACACATGAAAATCTTGCTCGAAAAGCTTAATATTTTTAATATGAAAACCGAAGAGATGAAGATGGATAATATTATTCTTTTTGTTATTTAGGTTTTTCTTCTATGGATCTATTATTATAATTATCAAGGCTACAGTTCGGTGACCAAATTTGGCTTTTAATTTAAATTTATATTACAAAAGCTTTTCTGGTTCCGTAAGTCATCAGTCATCTAGTACTCAGAGAATCAGAATTAATTGGGCAACTTTGTTGACCTTTCAATCATCATTTGATTTAATTTTCCCCTTTTAAGCATTTGCATTATTGTTCCTGCAGGTAATTTCTCTCTATTTGCGGTCAAACCTTAAGGATCCCCCTAATGGTGCAAATAGTAATCATAATGAGGAGCAACATGGTCAGCTAAGTTGATGTTGTCAAAGTTGTTCTCTGTTTTTATACCTTGCATGTTGAATCATTCTAATGCGCTGAATGACGGCATTGAATGCGTCAGATTTTTTGCTTTCTGTTTTACATGGATGTATTCTGACTATTTTAATAGTTGATAGATTTTTGTACGTTAAGTTACTGCAAATGATTCAACCTACCGTTTTAGTTTACTGTTTTTTTAAAAAGTTTAAACTGTCATTTAAAGCATCTCTCTAATTAGCTATACTATAGGGTGATAATATCTCTTTTAACAAGTGTTTATGTTCACATCACCTAATATATCTTTGCGTTGCTAAACATAACTTTTAATGTTATATAAATTATCAATGGAAGAGCCTTTTATGAATGATAGACTTGATAATGATGGCATTCTTGTTCGAAACATCAAAATATAACAGAGTCTTTACTGCATTAGGAAAGTAGATGGTAGGAGGACTGTATATAGGGAACTGCAAACATCAAATTGTAACAGTTTTTTTTTTTTTCCCTGAATTTTCCAGTCTATTGGGGTAGGTTCTTTTATGTTCTAGTTGGAGTGTTACATACTTTTTCCATAATTTCACTTTCATTTATTATTTACTCTCAGATGGAGAAATTGATTATGTGAGAGTAATTAATAGAGTCCTTCCTAATGACATTCGGGTTTTAGGCTGGTGTACTGTTCCTATTGGCTTCAGTGCAAGGTTTGTCTTGCTCTTTTTTTTTAGATTTATTTATTTCCCTTTGGCCTGTTCTTGTGAGCGATGTGATGTGTAGCTTTTTAATGGGAAGTTAGGGTCATGACACCAGCATCCAGCAGATTTAAAAATCAATATTACTGGCTTTGACTGCAGAGTTGATGTGCCTACATGAAATTCTGAACATAGCCGAGTGCTATGCTCTAACATTCTAAATGGCGTTAAACCTCTCTAAGAGTTGCAGTGACCAGTAGCATCTCCTTGCACCCCTTACCTCATACAAGCAGCTTTACTTGTGTGTTCTTTTTTTCTTTGTTAGATACAGCTGGGCTACATGCGCTGCTTAAGTTTTCTAGACATGCTTAACTTTGCCAATGTATGTATTGCATCACGATCTGGGGATGGCATTTTATATTACTTTGGGGGCATTGGTTTGAAACCAAGAACCATCTTTAATCTTTAGTTACTTTCAAAAAATTTGAGTTTACACATGTATTACCTTTTTGCGAAAGAATAATATTTTTTACAAGGGACTCGGCCAATAGGGATTATGGTCCATAATTATCTTAAAATTAATTCTGGAAAAGCTGCATTGTAACTTATACCTAAACAATTCAAGAATGTTCAAATCCACAATTTTGAGTCTTATACTTGATAGTCATCAGTACTTTATGATGCTCCACATACATACAGATACTCTATACAACATGTATGCTTGTATTGTCCGAACAATGTTAATGCTTACTCTGGCATTTCTTGTTGCCTCTAAACGCAGCACAGGTTTAGTTGTTTAAGAAGAAAGTATAAATATTTTTTCTGGGGAGCAAATTTGAATATTACGGTATGCAAATCATTTTGTTTTAGGCTTGTAATACTTTTGCAGAAATAATTTGGATCTGCATGTTCACCAGGCTATGGAGAGGGCCGGTAAGAAGTTTGTAGGGGAACACGACTTTAGAAACTTCTGCAAAATGGATGCTGCAAATGTTCACAATTATAGGCGATGCATCATGTCGTTTGACATTTCTCCTTGTGATGTGAGGTTGGTGTTGGTATCAGATCTTCTCATCTGCTTTCCAATTGAAATTTCTGTACAGTGCTTAATCGACATGTGCCTTGCATTTGTATATTTTTATTCTCGAATCTGCTTTGCATATTTGCTTCTTAGGCTGTCAAGCCATCCAAACTAGCCTTCCTCTAGCTATTGTTCAAGCTTATGTTACTTTATTCTCCCCATTGTTGGTCTCTTAAGTCCACTAACTATGTTCTCTCCTAGGTGTTGCCAAGCTGACAGTAGTTTACTAACTAGAACAGTAGTGCTTCTCTGACCATATTCATTTTGAGTTGTAGATAAGACTGTTGAAATGGACCATCTCTGTGGTTTGTATCATTTGCAGGGATGTACTGCGTTCATATTGTGCAAGATGCTTCAGATTTTGGAAGGATCATGTTTAAAAAGCTATTGAGGCTTATGCCTTGAGGCTTGCCTCAAGGCAAGGCTCTAAGTTTTAGCCTCGAGATTTATGCCTCTATTGAACCATAAGAGGCTTATGCCTCTCACAAAGGAAGCTTGCGCCTTTGTGAAAACGCATTGAGGCTTAAAATCTCTATGCCTCATCTAGTGATTAGAAAAATTATACTAATTGCCTAATTCTTAAAAAATATTAAGGTTTGAGTTGTGATAATTCAAACTAGGACTATTTTATTGTTGTGACCTTAAGAACACTGAAGGCAAACAGTTATGGTATAAATCAATCCTATTAATGATAATAGTAGCAGCAGTGATGAAGAAGATGCCCTTTTAGAATTTTTTATTAAGTGAAAATAAGTTTCTTTTTACACTTTTATATGGCTATGATGTTTAGTAGTACTTGGCCATACCAATTTAGGTTTTGTAAAATATTTTAATTCACTATTTGAGGTATACGCCTCATCCCGCCTTGAAGCCTTGCCTCTTGAAGAGGAAAAGCCTTAGAGACCTCCTTTAGCCTTTTAAAACATTGGAAAGGATGATCATGTTAAGCATCCTTACATTATTGCTGTGTTAGATTTCTATTTAATCCAAATCTAGAATGGATGAAGATGATTAGACAAATTAAAAGAATATGAAATACTCTTCTACTCTTCTGGGAGAAAAAATGTGGTCCTGTAGAACCGTGTTTTATGATAGAATTCTATCGAATGTATCTTTTGCAACTTCATTCTACATCATTGTGTCCTGAACTAAGATGTCTTCTTGACTCAGGATATCCTCTTTTTAATAAGTAAATTAATCTCTCTCTCTCATACACATCTATGAAATATTCTTGTTTCTTGACTCTGAATCTTTTTGGTACTTTGCCAGGATGGAAGGCAATCTATTATGGGCATTCAACATTGAAGGCAGTGCTTTCCTCTGGCATCAGGTCCGCTGCATGGTTGCTGTAGTATTCATGGTTGGGCAAGGTCTTGAAGATCCTGATGTGTGTGCCGGACGTCTTTACATCTGATTGCTTTATTATATTTGCTTAAATAAGTTGCCTTTTTAGTATGTTAAACTGCTTGCGTTTGCTCATGGAAATACAGCCATCTTATACCTCATATGCCTACATACTCTGACTTCAGTTTATTATATCTATTTGGAACGGCCATAAAAGATAAATAAATAATAGTGAATTTGGTGACTAGGAGCTAGTGTTTTTCAGAATCGACAGCCAAATTTAACTTTATATAGATGCATCTGCCGTTGACAAGGAAACTACCTAGCCACTGTTTCTGTGCATTACATTGGTCACACAATTAGCCCTCATTTCAAGATGGCAACATTGAAAGCCGCTGTATTATCACTATTATGGTTTCCTGATTATCAACTTCACTTGGCCCATGGTGTGAATTTGTTATGTTATGTGGAGTATAAAATGCATCTTAATCTAATAGATGAAGAGGACTGGTAAATTTTGTAGGTCGTAGATATTCTACTGGATCCATTAAGAACACCAAGGAAGCCTCAATACGTTATGGCTTCAGAAAGTCCTCTGGTTCTTCATTCTTGTGAATTTGAAGGTGTCAAATTTAGGTGTTCGTCAGGTACTTATTACAATTGATTATAGATAATGTGACTTCTACCGGGGGTATACTCTTTTTCACTTTATTTGTTGTTATATTATTGTTCTATACCTAAAGGATTTCCCTGCCTGCATTGCTTCTAGATGCTGGAGAAGCTCTTCAGTTGCATTTATCGAATGAAATCCGGACATATCAGCTCCAAGCCGCAATATTCAAAGAAGCTCTTCTGAGCTGTTTGCCAATCACAAATGGTCTGAATTGTAATCTTTCCCTACTATAATTAGTTTTTTCTTTTTCAATTGATCCATGATACTATGCGACCACTTCTATCTCCCCTCTAGATGGGAGCTCTTCAGACAAAAGAAAGTTAAAGAAGAAAAATTGCCATGTTGCCCTATTGTCAAGGCCAACTGAGCGTAAGTTATTCACTAAATACTGTTTACTACTGGGATTAATTATTTGGTAATGTCATATAGTACTGCATTATCTGTACTAAACAATTGAATATATTGTTTGTATCACAGTAAAAAAGAAAAACACTTGAGTTAGACGCAAATCTAATAACCCTGCACATATCAGTTAATAATTTTGTTTGGCATATCCATTTAGTAGGAAAGCACACTCTATCCTTGTCTTTGCCCTGAAATTTTGGAAACTGGTGTGCAATTGACATTGATTCTAAAAGTTACAATTTCTTAAACAACAAATTTCGTTAGAAATAAATAAATTATGAGCATTTGGTCCCTAACCATTAACATAATTCTTTAGTTAATGTGGAGCTTTTGGTTTCCCTAAATAACAGTTAATTTAACAATTAGCTAAATTTATATGTTTTGTTTGTGAACTCTTCAAGTATTATTGTTGTCTTGAGATGAGCAGAAATACGCTTAGGATGGTTTATACTTCATTTATTTTGCTTGCATTCCTTTGCCAGCCAGAGGTGAGCAATAACTCCCCACGCCCTTCAGTTACAGCTGGATGCAACAGCAGGGTGTAAGGTGTTTCCCTTACAAGTTACAATCTATTGATATGAGATGAAAAGAAATGCTCTAAAAGCCAATACAAACACTTTTCAGCCTATACGAGAGGGTTGATAAACTCTCCCTCCTCTATCAGCTTACTGAAGGATACAAAAAAGTACGAAAGTCCACTCCCTAATTCCTTAACAAATATATAGCCCTTCTTCCTCCGTTCCCAAACATTCTCTGTGCTCACAGTCTCACCTGATCTCCCCAACGCCCCTCAAGGCCGACCTCAAATGGTTCCCTCCACGATCCTAACTCACTAACTAAAGGTACATCATCCTTCTTACTTACCTCTTCTTCTATATTGAAAAGTGTCGAATTACCAATTGACCTAAAAATTTAAGTTGATGGGTGAAGGTAAACTTAATATTATATCAATACTGTGCCACTCCTCTTCACTTGTGGGCTTCGAAATTTGTAGAAAACCCAACAAATGGAAATCAATATTAATTGTAGGAACTTGAACACATCTTCCTGGATACCATTTTAGTTAAGTTGGAATATTATTGAATAATTTCTTACTTTCTTGCTTTACAATAATACAATGGTCAATCTTAAATAGAAGAGAGACCTAGAACTAAAAAAGAAAAATATCCTATCCAAATAAATACAACATAATTGTAGCAAATAATTAAGGCATAAATTAACAATATTTTTGGCCTAAACCAACAAAGAGTAATCAGGGGCCTAACACAGGGTTGCTTAAATTTTTTAGGAAAAGGGGGAGGATTCTAAAGGTGACTTGGCTACTTCGATGGATTTAGAATTTTTAGGACATTTATTCATAGATTTTGAAAGCAATCTTCTACATAATTAACTTGTCTTTGGAATTCCCTTAATCATGTGGCCGACTTTTCTGATAGAATAGAAATATGAATTTGTAGTCGAGAATTTTTACAACCTTACTTGAACAGGATCTGTTCTATAGGTTGATGTAGTCGATAATTTTTGGAATGTTGAAATTGTACTAGAACGAACACTCTTTCTTCGCTGATGATTTATGGTCATGCAAGTCTAGCTGCCATGGAGGAAGGAAGATGCTAATCAAAAACTTCAAATATTAGCTACATGATTGGGTTTTCATCTCAAAGAGGCATTAGCCTTTATTTATTTGATCTGTTAAATCCTTGTATCTTAAGTGTTGCCCTTTCTCTTCCTCATCCTCTTAACGATATTGTTAACTGCCATTTTTGTTCTTACTGTTTCTAAAAGCATACCATTCCCTCTGTTCTTATTTCAATATGCCAGTGTCTTTATTGGTATACGCTGTTACCTTTCCTTATAAATCTTACGAGTAGTTTCACTTATCCCAGCTTCTTATGAAGAGCGGCGAGCCAAGCTTGACTCAACATCAACGAGTTGATCAAATACATCTTCATAGGCCAGTTGGTCAAATACATCTTCATAGGCGCAGGTAACGTAGTTTCCCATTGCATGTTATATTCACTTCATGGTCAGGAAGATCTTTATGTCTCTAACATGGTATCTAGTTTCACATTTTTGTGTTTTTGTGAAAAGAAAAAAAAAGCACAAAAAGTTGTCAAGTGAACATGAAACTAGTTATCATATTGATATGGATAGAAGATAAATCTAAGGGTATCTCTTATTCCATTTTATAAGAGGGTGGAAGTATTTTAAAAGTAGTTTTGGCCCAACTTTTAGAACACTAATAATTAAGGGCACTTCTCAAATTCTTAGGTTCAAAAAAGTGGTTTAAACCACTTCATTTCCTGAAAAATGTAGGTAGCAAAAAGTATTGGCAATGGTGATCTTTAACTCCCCTTAGTAAGCAAATTACATTAACTTAGGCCGTTTGGTAACGATTTCATTTTTGGTCCTCTGCTACTTATTTTCTATTCCATTTTTCATAGTAGATCTCACATTTCTCAAAGAATTATTTGAATTCATAGTCAAATTTCGAAAATAGAATAGAACTGCAAATGCAATCAATTTGATAATCATTTTGGCCTCGGTAATTGTTTATTCTTTGTTTTAGGTTTTTAAAAATTAAGTTTATATATCCTATTTCTATCCATTACTTTCTTTGTTTTGGTATCCACTTTTTAAGGATTTTTTAAACAACCAAGTCAAGTTTTGAAAATTAAAAAGTAATTTTTTCTTCAACTTGATTTGTTTTTTTAACATTGGTAAAAAGTGGATAATTAGACAAATAAAATTAATTATAAATGATAGATATGTTTGTAGACTTAACTTTTATGAAGTTGGAAATGGTTATCAAATTTGATCAGTTAAAAATTAAATGAGTTGGAGTAACTATAAATAATAATGACTGTGTCTGTAGTCATGCAGAGTTTGAACACTCAAAACATTAAAAGAGCAGAAGTAGAAATGATGAGCATCTGGCGATGAAGGGAAGAGGTGTTTAAAGAAAAAGGTGGCAGGCCAACCAGACCCCAACATCAACATGTAGCATCATCATGAAACCGGGTGCATGAACTCAGACCAAATCATTTTTCTCACTAGCTCTGTCCCCCTTTCCTTCCAATTATTTTTCACATTTTTAGGGTCTTATTATGTTGACAATGACGATTGATGGTTCTGCTGTATGTTTCTTAATGTTCTAAACTATGTAAAAGTTTTACTTGTTTTTATCACATAAATTAGTTTTTTTTTCTTTCTTTTTGAAAAATAGTTGGAGATGAACTTTATTCTAGAAGAAGCAATGTTTTTAAACTAAAATTTAGGTTAAATTTCAGGGGTAGGTTTCTTTTATGTTTTTAGACTTTTCCAAAAGTTTCATTTTTAAAGTTGTTCCAAAAACTACCTTTGAAAACTAAAGAGTTCTTTTTCTTTCTTTGGGTCAAAATAATGGATGAAAATTGACGTAGCAGTTATGTGTAAAATTTAGAAGACATGCTATGTGATGTTATTTACCACTATATAAAAGCTTAAAGGTAAGGTTGAAACTTTTCAATGTCTAGGAGCATAATTAAAACATACCTTGAAGTTTATGAGTATTTGTATATTCTTATTATTTTTTTACAATAAATATGTGGAGTGGGGATATTGAACTTTTAATGTCAAAGTTGATAGTATAAATATTATGACATTTGGACTATTCTCATTTTTATGTTTTTATTTATTTATTTATTTTTTTGGTATAATTATTGATTAGCAAACCCTATATATCGATAGGGTTGTTTTCAAATATAGGAAAATGAATCAAAATATTTACAAATATAGCAAAATATCACAGCTTATCGCAGTTTTTTCGTTTAAAATAATTTTTCTATATTTTATCAATATGGGTATTTCTTTTTTAAATATATATCAATATGGTTATTAATGAACAACTATTAGCTTATTTATCTAATTATTATGGAGGAAATGTATAGAATTTAGTTGCGATTTGAATGACCTTAGGCAATAGTTTATCCATGGATAATTTTTTTTCTTGATTAATTATTTTAAATGACAAACATGCTATAAATATGCTTAAATATCTCAATATGTCACTACCTTTCAGTGACTAAGCATTTAGACATGAACATTCTGTTATATTTGTAAATAAGTTGACTCATTTTGTTGTATTTGAAAGCAATTTTTTTTTCCTCTAGGAATACTAGCTAATAAAGTCAAAAGCGATTGGGTTGAAAATATTTTAAGTTAATTATGATTTCATTTTACTTTATGGTCATTCGAAAAAGTGTTATGATTCTACCTCAATCTTCTCGTCAATATTGGTACCAGATTGAATAATAATGTTATATAATCTCACTTATTTATTCTTTTCATGCAATAATATATAAAATAATGGCATTCCATTTTCAGAAAATAAATACATGGAGAGAAGTATTTTTTAAGTTACTTGCAAGTTGCAGCTTTATCTTTAATAGACTTGAAAGGGAGGTTTTTAAATAATCTTTTCTCCTTTGATGAAGAAGGAAAGAGTAGATTGAAGGCAAGCACACCTCTTCTAGAAAACAGACAAGACTTTAGTCAAATTTCTATCATCTGTTAAAAGACACAAAACTCCTTAGTTCTTGCACACGCAAATCAGCGATATTTAAGTTGCACTTAAGTCTATACTCTCTACATTTTAAAAATGATAATAATAATAATTTTTGAAAGAAAAAAAAAAAGTAAATTGCCACTACTTGTAGTTTGTAATTGAGTGCAGTAGATGGTGCATAGCTCAGTTAAATTTTTTCCAATATATAATTTTTTTTTATCTAGAGATTGCCTTTTAACTTTTGAGTAGTTTTATATCTAAAATACAAATAAATTTTATTATGAATTGTTTATATTTTAGAACGATGATTTACTCATAAACTAGTCTCATAAAAGAGGTGTTTTGGATAAATTCTTTTGAGATGAAGTTTAAATTGGCCATTATTTAAAAGTATTTTTTTTTTCCCCTTGGGGGAAATTACTTTTTGGTCTCAAGTTGTGGGGTAATTTTTATCGAGTTCTAAGTTTTAAAATGGTACACTTTTATTCCTTAAATTTTGAGTTTGATTTGTATTTTGTCTCTAAAGCGCCATTTGGTTGGTGGGCATAGAGGGTGGGAATGGGCATGTTTGGTTGGTGGGTTTTCTTTATTTAATTTATACAAGATATTTCTAAGGCATATTTTAATTAATACAAGTGGGGACATTCCAAACTCATTGAGAAGCAAGTGTCTTGTATTCCTTCCCACTTTTCTTCCTTTTTCCTTCATATTTCATTTTTTTTGTACAATTTTTTTAACTATTTCTTATCTTGGCGTCCTCTCTTCTTCATCCTCCTCTACAAACATTTTTTTATGTCTAAATTTGGTAATGACGCACCAACGAGAGCAAGAGAGATAGAGTGAGCGAAAGTGAGACAGAGAGCAAGAGCTAGAGCGAGAAAGAGTGAGGGTTGATAACATTTTATGCCCAAACATCCTATTCCTAGGTATCCTTTATTCCTTGGCATCTTTAAAACCTTGAACCAAACAACCCCTAAGTTTCAAAATGTTACAATTTTTAGTCTTTAAATTTTGAGTTTTGTTTCAATTTGGTCATTGAGTTTTAAATTGATATTTTTAACTATAAATTCACTCTCAATTTTGGCGTTAATGTCTATTAACTAATATAAATAATTATGAAGTTGAATATAAAATTAATTTCAAAATAGGGAGATTTGATTAGTTATAGTTTTAAATCTTTTAAATTAATTTATTAACACTAAATATTGAGAGTGAATACTTAGAATCAAGGTGAAAACGGTAGATGCTAGAACTTGTTGACCAAATTGAAACAAAATTTAAATTTCAAGAGTAAAATTGTAACATTTTGAAGCTTGAGATTTAAAAAAGTGTAACATTGAGAAATCTCAAATAATAAAAAAAAAAATTATAGGTTAAAATGTCATTTTGATCCCTATACTTTGAAATTCGTTTAATTTTAGTTCTTATATTTTCAAATGTATAATTCTAGTTTTGTACTCTCACTAAATCTTAAATTTAAGTCAATTTTAATTAAAATTAATTAAAAAAATTCTAATGTAAAGAAAGACAACATGGAATATTTTTGTCAAAATTTATTGTGAAAATGCTAGTAAAAAACAAAAAATAATGAAAATTTAAGATTTACTGGAAGATTTTTAAATTTTAGGTGTGGGAGTCCCGAGAAAATTGAGGCATTATACGGTTCTCTTTGTAAATTTTGATCTTTTGATTCCAAAAATTAACGTTCTCTCTCTCTCTCTCTTGTTTTCTTTTCTTTCCGTTAACCCAAAGGTCGAGGATTTTCGCAATCACTTTGGTTCTATTTACATGCTGTACGCATTGAAATATATCATAAAAACATTTAGTATTGAAGAAAATTCATTAATTACCTCCAGGTGAAGTGCGAGTTACTCTATAGATGTTGGTTCCTTTTAAACAGGAAAATGAATTTAAATACTTGTAGATTTGAATTTTCTTTAAAATATGTGTTCGGATACAATTGAAAACAATTTTCCGTTACCAATAATGAGTAGTAATTTCGAACATAATAACCAAGTGGTTAGTAACATCTTTAAAAAAATTGAAAATATAGCAAAGTTTGTTAACGATATACTATATCGTTGGTGGTAGTCTATTAGGGATAGAAGTCTATCGCTAATAAACCTTGCTATATTTGTAATTTTTTAAAATGTTGCTACATACGTTAATATTTTGAATCTGATTGTTATATTTGCAACTATCTCAATTTGTTATATATGAGAAAACAATTCAACGTCATGATTCAGAAATTTTTGTATGCATATCTTATATTTCGCATCTAAAATGCTATTTACAAGTGTAAAAAACAATTCGCCAACGCTTTTACGTGATTGTGGGAGAGGAAGAATTCCAATGTGAGAGCAATATAGTATTAAATTAGTCAAGCACAAGTGTGTCGGGTGAGTATGGCCTAGAGTGCGAGGGAGTGAAAGAATACATCATTATTTTCAAAATATGGGTTGAATTGAATGACATTTTAGTCTTGAAATTTAGGTTACTCGTCCAAAAATCTTCATAGCTCGACTTCAACTATTGGTACTAAGATAAACCATAGTAGTAAGTCACATTTTTATTTTTGTTTTTTGGTTTTTTAGAAAGTTTTCCTTAGGGACCCATTCTTGTTATTATTATTATTATTTAATATTAATAATTTACTTTACAAAACTGTAAGTAAGAAATGCTATGGGTGATTTTGGATTGAATGTATTATCAACATGAAACTAGGGATGAATTAACACAACCAAGAAAACAACAAAGTTCAAGCAAAAATAGCATCTTATAACTAAAATGGGTCTAGGAGAGAAAGTTGGCTTGGGTCAAGGCCCAAATTAATATGTTCGCCCTCGGTCTGAGACCAAGCCCAAGAAGTACTTTTCGCATGCTTCAATACAATGGGTTGAAGGATTATCCTAATGCAACTTCAAAACTGTATCCCTTGTTTCGATCGTGGAATAGATGAAATAAATAAATAAATAAATAAAATTTTGTTCAAGAATGAAAGCTTATTGGAGCTGTCCATTTCATCCTTCAGAATCTTGGATCGGATGAAACAGTATGAATTGAGACAATATTTTGTAAATACATAATTATCTTGAATATAGTAACTATGTCTAGTGGACCTCTCAATAGGATTCGAACCCATATGAAGTTCTGATCATTTGTAGAGAAAAAAGAACAAATGGATTTTGTAGGATTTCCAAGAAATTCTTCAATTTCTTCCGAAAGCATGGAGATAATCTAAGTCATCTACTGCTATAAATACGTCTTTATAGAAGTACTCTCCGGTCACAAACTATTAACTTGTTGCTTTGATCCAATCTATGACTTAAATTTTGGAGTGTGTGTGGCAAACATCATAACAACATACGAATCTTCCTATTTTATACATCACATTTTTTCCCCTAATCGATTTAAAAGTATTGAAATAAATCTCTCTTAAATTTGAAGTGAAAGAGGAAAAAAATAACTCCCCCTAAATAGGAGGAGGTTCATCTCACAAATCATGCATTTGAAAACCAATTAAAATAAAACTATACAATTTACTCAACGAGACTTTCACATTAGTAATGATCTCAAACTAGCTTTTGAGTATGGATTTAAAAATTTGTACGACTAGAATATCTGTTTGACCTTACTGGCGGATCTACGTAGGGCCTCAAATTATCGGTTTTTAAATTTTTAATATAATTTTTTTAGTAGCATTTAATAATATATATAAATAACGTCAAAATGTTTATTACAAAGGTTTGTTGGGGTTCACTCTAGGATTTGCGCTACCTAGGTTTGAATCCTACCTTTTACACTTGAAACATATTTAGAACTACTCCTAGATGTGGCCACAATTCTTTGTCTATAGGAATAATTTTTAAAAACAAAATGAGTCTAAATTACACTTTTTTTTTCTTTTATTGAATTTTACTATTTGTTTTTATTTTTATTTTTTTTGGAAAAGATTACAATATCATCCTTGGAGTATAAATTCACTAGAATTTGGATGAAAAATTAAAACTTAATCCCATTTTTTGAGATCTAATTTGCTTTCTTAGTCACAAGTCACAACCATATCGCTTTAAATCTTATTTTTCTGTTCTAAGGAATTCTATAAAAATTTTGAATGGTTAGAAAATGTCAATAGCAATATTGTAACATTTGATTGAATCAAAGTGAAAGTTTTGGACCACTCTTGGCAATGTACTGCAACCTTATTTTTTATTTATGGTAAGAGTAAATAGTTGCACCGTTATTTTACATATTTATTTTTTGAATTCTGGCGGAATAACCTTTTCCTCTCTCCCTCTCTCTCTCTCTCTCTTTTTTTAATATTTAAATAATAATAATACTAATAATAATAATATATTTTTTTAAAAGAAAATAAAACTTTTGCGCTGTTAATTAAAACAACAGCACAATCAATAATTATCGAAGTCATTATTGCATTGTTGCGACCTCATAATTTATAATTATCGAAAATTATATATTTATCCTACTCTTAAAAAAAGGAAAAAAGAAATTATATATTTATCCGAACCGCCGAAGTACAGAGAAAGATCTCGTTCCCGCGAGGGAAGCTCGGATCAAACGAGAGGCTCTCCCTTTTTTTCTCCTCACAACCAACAAAAACCACTTTTCGTTTTCGCTCTCAGTTCGAATTTTCTTCCATTTCTCCCTTCGTTTTCTGTTCTCATTTCAATCTGATTTTCATAAAATTGTGTCTCGTTCTTGTGTTGTGTTTTGTTGATTTTGCGACGAAAAATCCATTGGGAAAAATGGAAGCGGCCATGGGATTGATGAGGAGAATGCCTCCAAAGCACTCCGAAACTGCTCTTTCGGCTCTTCTCACCCTCTTACCCCACCATTCTTCCGATCTACTGTCTCAGGTTGACCAGCCTCTTCAGGTGATGTTTCTTATGTTTTTCCTCTCTTTCTCTTTGTTCGTCGGCTGTTATTTTGAAATTTCTGTGCGATTTTGTTGGTTTTTGTTTATTATCAGCGTTTGTTTTCCCTTTAGCTATTTATCCGGTTTTTAGGGTTCCAATTTGATTTTTATTGTTCTCCCATTATTTTGTATCGGCTTCGTTGTGTTCGGATTCAACCCAATTTCCCTAGTTGTAGTTGTAATCCTGGGCGCTGGTTCTAATCAGCTCCGCGTTCAAGGACGAATATTTTGCGGTGGCGGGGTTGAATAATTGAGAGTGGTTCTTTAATTTTCTTTTGAGTGATCTTTTACTTGACTTACAAGGTTTTCCTTGTTTAAATAATGAGGCAATCGGTTTATTTTACTTTCCCTTCTTTCCCCTCTTCATGTGACTCTTGGCTCTCTCTCTTGGATTGTTTTATTGCTACTATGCCGATGAACTTTTGTCCTAGTCGGCTTTGGTGCTAAGTTTCCTATGATGAAGTGCATTTCTTCAACTCCCTCTCCCTCATTTCAACTGACAGTGCTTCAACTTGTTTAAATAAACTTAAGTTGCCAAGTTTTCTGAATGAGAAATCACAACATTTACAGGTTCTATGTGATGTGGACAATGGGAAGGAGTTCATTTTGTGTGAATACAACAGAGATGCAGATTCATATAGGTATGTACTTGGATGGATCCATTTCTGCAGAATTTCGGCATCTAGCATAAGTAATATGCATCGCCATGGTGGTTTTAGCAAGGTTTCCTCAGTTAATAGATACCTTGATATCTACCTTAATGTTCGAGGCTATGATGCTAGCTGTTTCAGTTATAAGAGGCACTTTGAAATGCTTGCCTAACTTGAAGACAAGTTCTTTGCATATTTCAGAATTCCATGTGTGTTTGTACTCTACTGGATAGGTGCATTATGTAAATCCAATTTTTTTCTCTTTATATATATGAGTCAGTTGTAAGCAAGCATTTATTACATGATTGATAAAGGGCTTTCAATGTAGAAAAATAAATCTTTGGGTCTGTGACCACTGTTTTTCCTTGTACCACCGGGTTATGTAAGCTAACAAATATAACAGCCTTTCAGTATAGGAGAAGAAAAACATAGATTCTGTTGACAAATATGAAACTATTGAGTTTGGGAATATGACCGAATGAACTATGGCTGGGTTGATAAGAAAGTAGGTTAATAGCCACTGACCTGTATATTTTTTGCTTTCTTATAGTTCCTTATGTCGATGTTCTATTTATGCACTAAATGATGCTATATTCTTTTCTTGCCATATAGATCACCGTGGTCAAACAAATACCATCCACCATTGGAAGATGGAGCTATGCCATCTATAGATTTGAGGAAACTTGAAATTGAAGCAAATGAAGTATTCACAATCTATCGTGACCAGTGAGGTCCTTTGCTTGCTTCCTTTTTGACCTTAATGCAATAGAGTACTTTTCATACATTTTAGATACTGTCTGCAGCCATTGTGTACTTCTAGATTCAAGAGGCATTTTCTCGTGCGATTATTTATTTCTAAGACAAATATAGAACCTATCCAGCCGAACTGAAAAATGAACCTACCCCATTGAATTCAACACTCAATTGCCTTGCGTGATTATATATTTCTCAAGACAGCTGCTTTAACAAATGATTGGTCAGATATTATGAAGGTGGCATTTCATCTGTGTATATGTGGGAAGATGATGATGACAGTTTCGTCGGCTGTTTTCTGATAAAGAAAGGTAAGACTAACCAATGCATGAATTGTGAACATGAATAAAAGTGCATGAATTGCTCATGTGATGCTTTTTGAGGATTAAGATGGCTCAAAGACTGGTCATGGTCGAAGGGGAGTTCTACAGGAGGGAGCATGGGATGCCATTCATGTAATTGAGGTATCTTTGTTTCCATTGACAAAAGATGATCTACTAGATTTCGGATTGTTCATATACTCTGCCTATCTCTTTACCAAATTCAGGTGAGGCTAGAAGATGAGGGTACAGCCAGCTATTGTCTAACAAGTACAGTCATGCTGTCCTTGACAACAAATAACAATGCAGCAGGGACTTTCAGTTTGTCTGGTTCAATTAGAAGACAGGTACTTCAGAATGAATTTTGTATTATAGAATCAAATAGTAATCATCATGCATTGACATGGTGGTCAATAAGAGTCATGAGTATACTAAATAACTTAGAGGGAATGGGTTCATCGCATAGTGGCCACTTGCCTAGAATTTAGTATCTTACAAGTTTTCTTGGTCCCATAATGAGTCAACAATAAACGTGGTTATGAATAGCGGTCTATCTGTTGCTCTACCATGTTAGTTGGAGGGTTATTGTTTTATTCGTGCCTGTGTGTTCTTTTATTCTACTTTGCACCTCTAATACTAGTAATAATAGAAGGTGTAGTTCGATCATTGATGTTTGAGAAGGTTCTCTGAAATTAAACCCTCCTTCCCCTGACAACGGAGGATCTTTTTTGGCAGTTTCATTTTTTTTTGCTATTTTGTGGGGCATCTAGCTTAAGAAGAATAGTGAAATTTCTTGTGGGCACTGGAGTAGTCTTGGGAGGTGCTTTAGGATACGATTAGATTTAATTCCTCTATGTGAGTGCTTGTTAATTTGGGTTTTTGTAATTATCAACTTACCTTTGTTTTTTTTTCCTTTTTTTTTTTTGGGATTGGACCCCCTTTCTGTAATTGAGTGTGGGTCTTTTTTTTATTTTTAAAATATGTTATTGTATATCCTTTCATCTATCCCAGTGAAAGCATGATTTCTTATTAAAAAGAAACAATAATTATACTGGTTTCACCATCATCGTAGATGAAGATGAAGCTCTCTGTTGCTGAAGGCCATCTTTGTAACATGGGTCGAATGATCGAAGAAATGGAAAGTAAGCTGAGGAATTCACTCGATCAGGTAATTGTCCCCCCTATACTCCTCTCTCAGCTTGTCACCTGTGGATCCATTATGCCCTTCTCAAGGCACAAGGTTTAACCATAGGAATGAAATTATTCGACGTTTGTACCTTTCACAGGTCTATTTTGGGAAAACAAAAGAGATGGTTTGCACCTTGCGGCCACCCTTGGAAGTGGTGCATATGAAATTACCCGACAAGTGACCACGGCTTATACAGAACTGGATTGGCTTAGCGCGTGGATAGTTGTAAGTCATTTTTTCTGCTTCTGTAACAGTGTGATTTGAGTTTGTTTGTCTTTTCTTTTCCAATCTTTATTTATGTTGAAAGAAAAAGGCTGTTTAGTTGTGAGTGTACTGACTTTTAGGGCTTCACAGTTTAGTGATTGTCATGTTGCAAATTTGAGATGGAGTTTTGAATTGAAAATTGCACTTGGTTCTTCTATGTTTTCCTTGTTTGCCTTTAGTAGGGATTAGCTCAATGGTAAAATTGTTTTGTAAAACTGTTTTACCACATTTCAAGCCTTGCTTTTTCATGTCATGTTTTTATGGTAATAAAAGAAAATGATGCTATCCGCCCTTGAAGGAAAAAGGGCGATTTACGAACTTGTGGATTGTTTAAATGGCTCATTAGTCCAGATTGGAGTTTGCTTTTGGAATATATAATCAAATCATAAATTTACTTCAGATGTCAGGTTAACTGAAGCGATGCATATTGGCTATTTACTTTCATATTAGATTTAAGATTGTATTTACTACCTGATTTAAAATGTCTACTTGATTGGAGACTTTTCTTGGTGGACCTTTTTTTCCCCTACATTTTTCCCTTACAAATTTTCTCGTTTATTCCCAAAAGATGGGGAAGAAAAATGGAAAAAGAAAAGAAAAATCATGCCTATGTTGCCAGAAATTTTAACTCAATTAAATCCCTATTGCTAGCTCTAATTGAACACAAGCTTTAAAAGTTAAAGCCCGAACTTATAGCTTCAAACATTTAAAAATTAAAATTTTAAAAATAAATGATAAACAATAATTATTCTGGTAGACAACCTTCATTATGACGCTTAATTTGCGTTGCCCTTTGTTCACAAATGTCCCTTTTATTTTAAAATTTGCAATATTATAACTTTTCAAAACTATTAAAGAAGTATAAACTCTTTAAAATGTTGAACAAAACTTCGAGGCTTAGGTGTGAACTATATTCAACAAAAAATTAGGATGCACACACCATTACATCGATATAGGTCCCTACCACTTGATAGATTTATGTATTTTTCATTATTAGGAAACCTCGAGTCCCAAAGCTTTTTCATTAACTTTAAAATATGATAATAATTAGGCTTTTTTCTTTTTTATTAACTAAAAAATATCAATTCTTGTGTTTAGGAGTTTCTTTTTTTTTTTTTTTTTTTTTTCATATTTCTACTTCAACCATGTTTCTTCTTCTTTATGTATTACTATTATATGTGATGCTCCTAAAAAAAAGGAGAAAAACCTACGCATTCTTTTTTGCGTCTTGTTCTTAAGTCCAAGAGACTATTGTGTCTTATTACGCATTGAACTTTAAAAAAACACCATGGGTAAAGTATGATTCATGAAAGCAGAATCAACATCCTAATGTCAAGTAATAAACCACAAAGTATCGCTATGATAAACACAACGGTCCTAACACTAAACACAGAGAAAACAAACTCCCCCAAGAGAAAATATTCTTGAAACTAAACGCAAAGAAAATATGAACACTCCCAAGTCTCAACGATGTTATGTCATATACTCATATCCAATCCCCCATTACACCTGGATATGGGCAGCACTTACCTTAAACTAAGTTGTTACGAGCTTAAGCTTTAGCATCAGTTTTGCTGCTTGTAGAACCAGGCGCATTAACAGCCTCTGCAAGAGGTCCTCGATCGACTTTTTCACCCTCCTTATCGTCACTCTCATTGTTGATGTCATTGTCATCTTCTGCACAGACAAAAACGGTTTTAATGTGCACAAGAATACATTAGAAATATTTTCAAACTCCTCAAACTAACCATCATCCCCTCCAAATGCATTAGCACCCAAGCCTTCGCCAGCACCAATACCGAGTTTCTAGAGATGAAAAATGGTTAGAAAATCGTTTGTATAGTGTTTAAGCTTCTTATATAACCTAGAATAATAATTGAACATACCGAAAACTCCAAGTTGCTAAAGTCCATATCGTTGGCAGCTGCGCATTTGAATGACAGGGTAAGAAAGGCTCATCAACAAAGAAATTGCTAACAAAAAAATGGGGAAATGAACTAAAACAAAAAATTAAGACCTTTTTAGCTAGCAATTTGGTTTTTGGTTTTTAGTTTTTGAAAATTAAGCCTATAAACGCTCATTTCACTTCTGAATTTCTTGCTTTGTTATTGATTTTTTACCAATGTTTTCAAACACAAGCCATAAAAAGGAACAAAAAAAAAGTAGTTTTTGAGAATTTGTGTGGTTTTTGAAATTTGGGTAAGAATTAAACTCTTTTACTTGAGAAAGATGTAAAATGCGGTAAGAAATTGAAAAGAAATGGACTTAATTTTTAAACTCAGAAATAAAAAATCAAATGGTTACTAAACGGGCCTAATTTGTCTTAAGGTAACAAACTCACAGTTATTTCCCTTTTCTTCATCTTCATCAATCCATTTGTCCCAATCAATTTTCACAAACACAGGAGGTTTCCCTTCTTGCTTCAACAATCTGCTCCACCACTTCTTTTCAGCCTTTTCTATCAAGTACCGGATGTTTCTCATGCCAACACTAGCCTTGCTCTCCTGCCATTATTGTATTTCAAATTCCATACAACAAAATCTACCGTAATCAAGATTATCAGAAATCTCGATTACATTTTAGCTCCCGAACAATCCCTTAGCACCTTAATATCGAAAAAATGAAGGCTACAAAGCAAAAAGAGAATAGGAGTATACATTTATGTCCACTTTATCATACAGCTCAATGTCAACTTGATATGGAATCTTCTCTGCTCCACTAACTGCAGAAAAGGAAAATTTCCCTTCAGGTTCCAACTTAAGCTTCACATCCTGGGCATCGGGCAAGTCAATTGTTATGAATAGCCTATCTGATGTCTGTGCCCATCTTAAAGTAGGGTGTCGGCTGTAAGTTAGATAAACAAAAAACAAGTCAGATAAAAGGAAACTTGACCCGACATCTAAACCTGCCAACCTTAACCTATAAATTTTGTCCCTATAATTTGAAAAAAAAAAAAAAAAATTAAAATTTAGTTCAATTTTAAAAGTTAGAATTTAGTTCTTGAGGTTTAAAAAAACTCATAAATAGTCTCAATAGTTTGATAGAACATCCATAAATAGTCTCTAGAGACTAAAATCTAATTATAAATCCAAATCATGGAGGCTAAATTTGCAACTTAGCCATAAAGGACTACCATTCTCTAAGTTGTCTAGCATTTATAAACCAAATTTGCAACTTAACCATGGAGAACTATCGTTCTCAAAGTTGTCCAGCGTTTACGATCGAATAGCTATGGATAACCATCATAATCAATAAAACCTCTGAAACTCAGATAAGCCAGAAGTTTAAACTTAAACAGAATAAGAGAATCAACAACTAGTAACACTATTTCCAAGTAAAGGGACCAATAACAGATCCATTTGGTAAAATGATTCTCCGCCAATTACAAGAATCTAATTTGAATAGAACACGAACACCATTGAAATTTGCAAGAGGAAACAGATCAGCCGTCATTTTCACATTTTACTAATGATCAGAATTTCTTAAACCTCGAGTATGAGTTTAGCAAAAGAAAGTGAAAAATTCAAGCAGATCATCCAACTTCAAGTAACTTCAACATCGCAAATAACTAAGACGCAATTTCCAAGTACAATCGCGTATCAAAATGCATCAAACAATCACAATAATATAGAAACTCCAACAATCGAGCTTCACTTTCACAATTCTTCTCAATTTCAATCAACCAAACAGATACAGAAACTCACCGCCTCACTTTAACTTACAAAACACCGGCGACTCCTCATCGTTTTGTATAGAACAAGAAACGAAAAGAATCAAGAAGCGATAGGTATACCTCATGTTTGGGACTCGATGAACGAAATCGCAATCGAATTGTGTCTGGGTGCTAATCGAATCGTTACAGAGGAAGAAATGAGAAACGAAGACAAAGCCATGGGATAAAAACAATGAAATGGCGGTTCGCTGAAGTAATGGATAAATGATGAGTTTTCTAAACAATTTGTGTGTGTGTGTATTTTTTTTTAAATATTTAATTTTATTTTCTATTATCGATGGTTTTTATTAAATTGTGATTCTTTTTAAGTACTTGATGTCATTATGTGGAAAATGAATTTGGAATAATTTGGTTAAAAACCATGGGAGTTTCTAAATTTTTATGAAAATAACAATTTAGTCAAATTTTAGTTGGTAAGAACTTAGTCTTAATAGGCTCATTTAATAACATTTCCTATTTTCTATTTTCTAACGAACTTGAAACATGAAATGATAACTATTTCCATTTTCTGTTTTTTGAAAAAAAAAAAAATTTATTTGATAACTATTTCTTGTTTTTTGGTTTTTTCTTTTGTGGAATAATATAATATAAAAAAGAAGATACACCATACATTAAACATCGGAATAGAAATCACCCAAATTTTATATCATCTAATACAAATAAGCCTTGATGCATAACTAAATGCAAAAATGAAGTTGTATCTATCCTTCAATGTTGTCTAAATTTGATTGTTGAATAGGGACGAAAGCTAACTCCATGAGTGCTTGAATACCAATAGAGCAAGACTGATGTTGATGACTTGATGTAACAATAAAATATAGATAGAAACGAAAATAGGAGAAACTATTTTTGTGCTTGATAATGGATCTTAATGGAGAAACTTGTAGTTTCTCAATTTGATTCCCTTTTCAGAAACATTTATTAAAATTTAAAAACAAGAAACATAAACGGTTATCAAAGAAGTCCATTTCTTGAAAAATGAGAAACAAAAATGAGAAATGGAAACGCTATCAAATGGGTCCTATACTTTTATATTTGTAACAATTATGTTCTTGCACTAAGAAACAATTTAGTCATTCTCTACTTTACAATTCGTAATGTTTTGGTCCTTAATATGAAGAATATTATTGAAAGTAAGGTTAAAAAAATCATTAATGGTCCCTAAACTTTCATGAATATTATTGTATGAAATACCTTTTCAAGTGTTTATTTTAAAAAATAAGTCATTTTTTAAAAAATTCAAATGTTTGGCAACCACTCAGTATAGATTTTGGAAAAATGAGTTTACAAAAAGTTGGTTTAGGATAAATATTTGAAATCAACTTTTAGAAAATATTTTTAGGTGTTTAATGTTAATCTCTCCCTAATTTGTATAATTCTTAAAATTACCAAAACGTACCAAAGTCTACCTCAGTTCTGTTATGTTAGTCATGACTACCATAGTTTCTGCAGCCCAACTCCGGCCACCACTATTACCGCTAGCACCACCTTCGGCCAACTTCGACAACCACCTCTGGTCAGTACCATCACCAGCAACCTTCGCCCATTACCACTGGTGACCACCCTAAACGACCAATTTCACCGATCATTATTTTAAATTATTATTACATATTCAGTGATTAAATTGTTATAAAATTGAAAGTATATAAACTAAACCGTAACAAACTAAAATTCACAGACTGTGTTAGGGGTATTCGTGGGTTGGGTTGAGAGACTTTTTAGATCAATCCAATTGTTCATGTTCTAATTTTCTTCAACCCAAATCCTTATTAAAAAAATGAAATCCAATCCAACCATGAAATATTTGGATTTGGTTGGTTCAGGTTACTTGGTTCATTTATTTAAATTTTTGTTTTAAAAGAAGTAAAATGTTAATATGTAAAAATTTGATTAAATTATTTTGATATATTGAATTAAGATTGACAACTCAACCTCAATTTTATAATGAAAATTTTCTTTCCAAAGTGCTAAAAAAACAATTTCTAGCAGATGTTAGAAGAATAAATTATCTAAAAAAAGAATGAAATTAAATAAAACTAAAATAAATATATGTATATATAATTGTATTATAAGTAAAAAAAAATATACATTTCAAAATTAATAAAAAAAATATACATTTTAAAATTAATAATAAGTTCGGATTGGTTTGGATTATTTTACGTGAACCCATTAACCAATTCAACCCATAAAATTTTCAATTATTTGAACCCAACCCAACCTATATTGCACAGGTTGGGTTGGGTTGGGTTGGTCGGTTTTCTCGGATCATCGGATTTTTTTAACACCCTTAGGTTGTGTTATGGGTCATTTTGGACCAAAGTGCAAATGGAAAATGGGTCGAATGGGGAGTCCTAGGATCAATCGAGATCAAGAGGAGGCATGTGGCTTGGGCTGGAGCAAAAGCCATAAGGCCAACCTGACTAGCATGTGAAAGGGAGGGCCCAAGTGAGAATTGGGAGAGGATGATCACTCAGAAACCCTAAGAGAAAAAGGAAAATGTGAGAAGAACTCTATAAGTAGGAGAGGAGAGTCAGTAAATCCTTTCTAATACTAAAATCCTATACTTGCTGCATAACCTTATTTTTCTGACTTAAGCATCGGAGCCTGTGTGGCAAGCAACATCCCGATGTGCAAAATCTTTTCATCGTTGCTATCACATAGAGGTCAGGTGCATTTTCTCTTAACCAAAATTTCGGCATCAATAGACTGTATTATTAAATTCATAAAAGTTCATGGACTAAAAGTGCCTTTTGTTTATAAAGAAGAATGTTTTAAAAATTTTGTTGGTATACATATGTATGTATACCTGAAACTGAAAGTACCATTTATTTGCAACGCAATGCGTATGACTAACTACACAAGTTAACATACTTCAATACTCATGTTATATGGAATCATGATGCTCTAATATCAAATTCTCAAACTCTACTCCAAGTTACCCTATCGAACCTAAGACGAGATGTGACTGACAATAAACTCCAAGTAGTGAAATGAAATTTCTTGTCAAAATTTTTCTTAAAATGTAAGAAGACAAACGAGTCCTCACAACAGATCTTTAGATATAAATAAAATGGGTGCATCTGCCCTCGCACCTATAGCGTCTCTAGGTTTTGTTATTTTGTTTTTAGTTTTTTATTTTTACAAGTTAAATTTATAAATACTATTTTTACTTATAAGTTTTTTTTTTGTTTTTGTTTTGTTGACTACTTTCTATCAATATTTTAAAATATCAAGCCAAATTTTAAAAACTAAAAATATAGTTCTCATAAACTTATAATTGTTTTTAAAATTTGACTAAAAATTCAAGTATTTCTTCTAGAAATGTGAAAACCATAGTATAGAATTTAGGATAGAATGAGCATAAATTTAAAATTACAAGTAAAATCATTACCAAATGGAGCCTTATCAATTAATTATTATTTTTGTGTTTTTTAGATACATTTTTTTTAATATTTGTCTCCTAATTTAAGATATATTGAAAATAGGACTGTTTGCAAATATAGGAAAATGAACAAAAATATTTATAAATATAGCAAAATTTTATTATCTATTTGTGACACAGTGTTATGATAGACACAATTAGTAGTATATCGCAATCTATCGTGATCTATCGCAGATATACTGTGATATTTTGCTATTGTTTGTAAATATTTTCAATAATTTTGTAATTTAAAAAAATTACTCTTAAAAATACGTAGGATTAAAATCCAACAAGTGTCACAAAATAAAAGGAAAATCAAATATCACAAGCTCTTTAAAACAAAATAAGAAACGAAGCCAAAGGAGAGTAAGTTAATTGAAACACAATATCTTTGATCTCAAAGGTTCAAAATACTTCAAGCAGCCAATAATTTCGGACAGATTCCAAAAATTTGAACTGAACTTAGGAGTTAGGGGTTTTAAAAAAAAAAAAAAACTCGATAACTTGAAAATCCATTCAACCCAACTCAATTCGTGCTAGTTAGATCGGGTTATTAACCCATTTGGGTTGAGTTGGATTCAAATAAATGAAAATTTTATGCGATAGGTTGTTCATCGATTCAATTAAAATAGCTCGAGCCAACTCAAATTAACTCAAACTTATCATTAATATTAAATATATATTTACTTCCAATACAATTATATATACATATACTTTTTTTAACTTTTACTTAATTTCATGATTTTTTAGATTATTTGTTATCCACAAATAATTTAAAATATTTTTTTTACACTATAAAAATCAATTTTTCATGATGTAGATTAAAATTGATTTACTAATCTTATTTTGATATGTGAAAATATTTAAACAAACTCTTTTACATAATAATATGCTAATTTTTTTTAAAACGAAAATTTAATTAATGAATCAATAATCTGAAACAATTCAATCCAAATATTTAATGATTGAGTGGAGTCAGTTTAGGTTTAGAGTTTAGTCCTAAAAACCCAAACTAGTTGGGTCTAAAAATTGTTTCAACTAACCTAAAAACTTAAATAAATATGAAATATTAGATGAATACAGAGGAAAAAGAAAAAGAAAAAAAAAGAACTTGAAATTAAAACAAAATCTGTTTGAGAAGATTGGTGGTGAAAGAATCCAAAATTGGACTAAATTGCCCTTCTAAAAAAAAAAGCTCCATATATTTAAAACTCTGGCTAGAACCCATTCGGATCTTTCGCTCAAACAAGTTCAAGTCTCCAAAAAGATAAGAATTCTTAGACTTCACTACCCCTTCATTCATTGCAAAACGCTTTGAAGTTGTCGGTGGGATTCAGGTTTAACCCTACGGACCAAATAGTTATGGAGCATTATGTTCACAATAAGGTTCATAATTCCCTTCCCTATTCTTCCTACGGTGGTGTTGATGGCCAACACCTCTACTTCTTTACAAAGCTGCACATATTAGTGACAAAATTGGCTTGCCCGACGATACATGGAGCGTCGAGAATTCAGCCACCCCCATCTCTGGCAGAGACGTCCCTATAATTGGCTATTGCAGGCGATTAAGCTATTATACTATCCCTTTCTTTTTATCACTTTCAAACTCATGTTTGTTAACTTTCTCCTTACTTTTCAATTATTATAGGAATAATAATTTGTGTCGCATGTTACTTTTAGGTACGAAAATCCTCAATTGTCAGAACACCATGGTGAATGGACCATGTTTGAGTATAGCTTGCATGAGAGTGTGATTATATGTGGCTCTTCGACTCTTCAGATCTGAATTACGTGTTGTATCGAATTAGGAAGAATGAAAGACCCAAAAGAAAAGCACAGAAAAAATGTAATATTCAACCTATGAGGAAGAGGATTTTGGCACCTAAGATTAATGATATGGGAAAGAATAACGAAAGACGATCTACAAGAAAAGCAAATAAAAGACATTTTTCGTCTGAGCCAAGAGTGGCGGCACCTAGTCTGATTTACAACATGTCTTCCACCAACCAAATTACTACTAATGTGTCCTACTTGGCTTTAATGACCACTGACCAAGACATTATGTGGCTGAGAGAGTCATTAATGAAAGTACTAGTGACATACCATATGTGCATAACATGACCATCTCCAAGACGATGTGCCTTACATGCCAGGAATGACTACCAATTAATGTACTAGTGATGTGTCCTGCTTGCCGGAAATTGCCACCAATCAATTTACTAATGATATGTCATGCTTGCCTGAAATTGCCACCAATTAAGGTACTAGTAGCTTGCTTGATGATCCAGAGATAACAATCAACCAAAGTACATGTGATGTGTCTTAGGTGCAAAATATGACTATCACCCAAAGTACTAATGGTGTGTCTTGCATGCCTGAAATCACCATCCAAGGTACTAGTAGTGTATCGTGCATGCCTGAAATCACCACCAACACGATGGAACCTACCGACGATTTCCAATGGATAAATGAGATTTTTTTATTTTGGCTATACAAAATATAGTGATCTTACAGATTTAAGCTTATTAAATGAGTATTGGGATGGAAGAGGTGATATGTGACATATAGTTGAGATATTTGGAATCCACATCATATCCCAATGGAATATAAATATATAATATATATTTTGATTTAATAATAAAGTGAATGTTTTTACTAGAAATCTTTCAATAGACAAAAAAAAAAAAAAAAAAAAAAAAAAAAAAAAAAAAAAAA
>QLSR01001484.1:627171-725371 GCA_031780015.1 Citrullus colocynthis
ATAAAAAAAAAAAAAAAAAAAAAAAAAAAAAAAAAAAAAAAAAAAAAAAAAAAAAAAAACCTAACTAACTAACTTAAATTTAGGTGATTAGAAAATTAGAATTAATTTAAGTTTTAAAAGAAAAAAAAAAATACTATTGTAAGATTTGCTGTAAGTTATAAGCTTTTTTGTTTTTCAGTTACCATTCTTAATTTTTAGTTTTAAAAAAAATAAAGTAAGACTTTAGGGAAGGCCCATTTTATCCATAAGAGTTGGAACCAAATCTTACGTAAAAAGTGGTTCCAAATCCTAAGACAAAATTGTTTTCCCTAATTTTTAATTATTATTTATTTTTTTAAATTACCATTCTTATTTTTTTAAATTAAAAAGAAAATTTACAAGAAAATATTCCAAATCTTATCCAAAGTCTATTTGGGTATGAAAAATTGTGTTAAGTAGAAGTAAAATTGAAGGCATTTGAATAAGGAACAAAATAGTATTTTCATTGATGCGGGCCTTCCACTCAAAATCTGAAAAAGTAAAAAAGATGTTAGAAAAATAATTTTTTAAAAAAAGACGTTAATTTTGTCACCTACAAAATTTTTTAGGTTAAAAACAATAATTTCTCATTTATTTTCTAGCAATAATACTTAGGTGTTGTCTAGGTTGTACCTAAGTTCCATACTCCCCCTCTTTTAGTCCCAAAAAAAAAATATATTTATTGATTATTTAACAAAACAAAATTAACACATCAATTTGTAATTGGGTGCGATATGAGCTGCACAAGAGATGAGTGCAACCCGTCTGCACCTAAGTTTTTTTCCTTTATCTTTTATGTTATAATGAGATATAATTGACGATTCTCACCTGCCATTTATTCATATTTTCTCTCAAAAATTAAAATTTAAAAGGATTGTGCCAATCTAGATTCTAGACTATTGAGTTTTAATTTCATCAAATTAGAACACAAATTTAAATAAGTGTTTGAAATTTTAATTTCTATTTCAATTTACACAAATCTGTTTACGCTAATGTTAATAAAGAAACGGAAGGTTCTACACACAAATAAATAAATTTGACCCATATACAAAATTAACTGTTGAGATCAATAATTTTTTAAAAATTCATAAATTGAACCTGAAAATTAAGTCTTAGTGTGTTCATGTCAACTCTTCCCTTATTATTATTGTTATTATTTTCAGTCAAGTACATGAAAGCGTACAACAAAGGACCACAACTTAATTAATTTCGAAAAATAATTAACATTCAAATATTGAATTGAGACTAAGTTAACATAATCTAAATCCAAAAATAAAATGTATGTTTACTAGACACCAACTAGATCTTCATACCATTCTCTATCAACATATTAGATTCTCGGACTTATTAACTTTGGAAAATTTGCGTTTCTCAAAGTTTTGTTCTTACCAATGAAACAAACGGGAAAAGAAGTGAGGAAGATGAAGAGAGAATAATGGTAGAAGGTATTCATTAAATTGATTTTAGTCACACTATAATAAGATTCAAAGCATCCTTAAATACTACAATAAGCGCATTTGTTGGACTTTTATATCTTAAATAAATATAAATTAAATAACATAGCTTAGGTTATATAACACATGGCATGATATATTAAATACTTTTAAGTGGCCGTTTGGTTGGTGGGTATAAGGGTGGGAATGGACATAGGCTTACAAAGTTCATGTTTGGTTGGTGAGTTTTCTTTATTTACTTTGGAAAAAATATTTCTTAAGCATATTTTAATCAACACAAGTGGAGGCATTCCAAACCCATTGAGAAGCTAAGGGTTTTGTATTCTTTCCCAAGTAATTCTTCATTCTCTTCTTCATTTTCTTCATTTTTCCTTCATCTTTCATTTTTTTTTTTTTTTTTAAAAAATTGTTTTCACTATCTTCTATCTTAACTTCCTCTCTTCTTCATCCTCCTCTACAAACATTTTTTTTTTTTTTTGTATAAATTTGGTAGTAACACACTAGCGAGAGCGAGAGAGATAGAGTGAGAGAGAGTGAGAGAGATAGTGAAAGAGAGCAAGAGAGATAGAGTGATAGAGTGAGTGAGAGCGAAAGCTCGAGAGCAAGAGCGAGACAGATGGAGTGAGCGAGGGCGAGAGATAGAGTGAAAGAGAGCGAGAGAGTGTGTGAGACCGAGAGCACGAGAGAGCAAGAGTGAGAGCGAGACTGAGAGCACGAGAGAGCGAGAGTTGATAACATTTCCTGCACAACCAAACACAGTTATACATAGTTATCCTTTATTCCCAAACATAATTATACATAGTTATCCTTTATTCTCAAACATCTTTAAAACCTTGAATCAAACAGCCCATAAGAGTATGTTTGTTTCACATATATTACCCGAGGATTTCAGATAGACATTCAATATCTTTGTTTGTTTCACAGGATTTTACTATTTAAAACTCACGATATTAATATTTCGGGAACTTCAAAACCCATCGACATGGATTTTTTTAATACCCTTCATACTTGTAGGATTTTTTTATTGAATAAAACCTAATTAATTAATTAATTAATTAATATTGATTAATCGTAACTATTAATTTTAATTAATTATTGAATATAAATATATTACTTAGACTTCATAAATTTCAACTAATTATATATTTACTACCGATGATATTTTATGCTATCTTAACTATTTAATATAAAATTTATTATTATTTATTAATATTCTAATTACTTTATATTTATTAATATTCTAATTTAAATAATTTAAATAATGTTTACTTAAAACATTTATTGATACTTTGAGTGATTAAATAAGTAATCAATATAACAATATATTAAATAATTAAATTTAATTACGACTACTTTACTTGTTCTCTTACATTTGATTAAATAATTATTTAGTTCTAATTTTTATATACAAAGTTGGTAAATCAAACACATTGAAATTCCAAACATTTAATCCATGCTTATGAAATAATATATGTGATCCCCTAATAGGAGAGAGGAGACATAAAATATTTTTAATTTAAAAATGTATAAAATATAATAATAAATATCTAACTAATATTGTAAATGGCGTGGAAACTATTAAACTTCTTTTTCCAAAATTTATTTACTAAATTGACTAATTTAAAATTTAAAAAAATTTTATTTTCTTTTTTCTTTATTTTGCTTTAAATTAATTAATTTTTAAACATGTAGTAACAAAATAACAATTCAATTCACTTTTAATTTTAATTTTATAACTATTTTGAAGGTAATAACTTAATCTCTATTTTTAAATTTATAATAATTTAATCTCTTCTAACAAAATCTATCTGAGTAGAGTTGAATTAGTTACTGCAATTAATTTAGTTATCGTTGATCTTTTAAAAAAGCACGCACACAGTCCATCAGCATTATATATATAAACTATGCACGTGGCCAAAAATCTTTTGAACATCTATGTTATTGGTGAAATTTCAATACAACATGAATTTAAATTTTATTACGTTCAAATAATAAATATCTTACCTTAAAATTAAAATAATAAAAAGAACTAATGGATGTCAAAATGAGAATAGCTAAAATGGCATAGTGTTTATACTATCAACCTCAAGGTTTAAGATTTGACATATAAATTAAGAAGTAATTAAAGAACTATATAAATCATCAACAAACTCATAAATAATATATTTGATGCTTGTTGATTTTGGATCAAATATCTAATCGAAAATGATCAAATAATAAAAATATATTAAAATAGAAATGCATAATTAATGATTTTGTTTAAGAGTAGTTGACTGTGTGCAATAATAATTGTGACATCCTCTGTGTTCCATTTCTTCTATTGTGTTGTTGTTTTATGAATCCACTTTGCAATTACTACATTTTTTTAATCCAAATTAATCACCATTTAACACTCTATCTTCAACTTTAACATTTAATTTCAAATCACTTATGCTCCCCTATTCTTTGTTGAAACTTGTTTTCATTTATTCTCTTCTGATCCAATTTTTGTTTCATTTTGTTCTATTTGGTAAATTGAAAATTAAAAAAAAAAAGACTTTTTCTGCATCATCTCCTTCAAATATACTAATAAATAATGAATCAAAATTTAAACTTCAAAATAATATGAATATCTGTTTGTTTTTTTTTTTTTAATATATCTACTAATGAACAATAATGAATTCAAAATTAAATTTGAAGATAAAAATCAAACCTTTTCATAAGAAAATAAGTTTATGGATTATTGCAACTTCATTCTAGCACGTCTTCAAATGTTTTCTCTAGAAAGAACGAAGCTTATTTTATCATTTTCAAATTCTTTTTATCATATAATATTATGAAAATGGAGATGGGGGCAAAGAAAAACATAAGAGTTTGTAAGAGGATTTCATGAAGGCCAAAAAAATGTGATATATATATTTTTTTTTGTTGGAGATGTGTCTGTTTATGAAAACAAATCTACTTAACATGAAACTGAATTTCCTATATAATCTCCAAAGAAGAATATAAACAGTTTGTAAGAGGATTTCTATCAAAGCCGGAAATATGTGATACTTTTTTTTAGTTGGGGATAGTTGGGGGTGGTGTATGTTTATGCAAACAAATCTACTCAATATGAAATTTAATTCCTACCTATCAAAATTTAAATTTGAAAACAATACAAGTATTATTTAGCATTGAAAACAAATTTACTAATCAATAATGAATCAAATTTTAAAGATACTACAAATATCTATTTTTTTCAAATATTTCTACTAATGAATACTAATGAATCAAAAATTAAATTTGGAGATAACAATTATACCTTTTTGTTGAAGAAAATAAGTTTATAGGTTATCACAACTTCATTTTGGCATTATTCAATGTTTTCTCTATGAAGAACGGAAACTTCTATCATCATTTTTAATTGATTTCTATCACATTCTAGAAATGGAGATGGGGCAAAGAAAAACTAAAAGTTTGTTATTTTTTTAAATAAGTTTAGTTATTATGTGAAGAAATATGTTTTATTCACAATGATGTGTCAAAGAGGATTCCATGGAAAAGTGAAAAGGTGTGATATTTATTATTATTATTATTTTGTTGGAGTTGTACATTAAAGTAAGGGCAAAAGCAAATAGGAACGGAATATTGAAAGGTTGTGAGGGTAAAATGGAAATTATGAAAAGATTCAAGAGCAAAAAGGGAATGTAAAAATTCTCCAGTTTTGCCTCCTTTTAATATAGTATAGATTATGTAAATATATTAAGACAATATATTTCGTACATGAGAGGCCCGTTTGATAACATTCTCGTTTCTTATTTCCTGTTTCTCATTCCCTGTTCCTTCTTTTTTTTTTTTTAGAATTAGAAACATGACTATGTTTGATAGTAATTCTTGTTTCTTGGAAAACAAAAATTTGTTTAATAACTATTTCTTGTTTTTTTTTTATAACAATATAAAATAAAAAATGAAGATCTGTCATACATTAAACACAAAAAAAAAGATATTATCAAAAGTTTATGTCATCTAAAGAAGCAAATCTCAATGACAACTAAATATCATATCTTTCATATGTTGCCCAAATTTAATCGACATCGTTAGCTCTAACTGGAGCCATTTGTCTTAATTAATGTCAAGTCAAATTCAACTTAATTATATAATTATGTAAATGTTGTGGTGATAAAATATTAAAGTTAAGCTAAATGAATGTTTGATGTAAATAACAAAATTATTAAAAAAAATAAATAAAAATAAAGAAATGTAATGAAAAAAATTACTTTAGGCAGGATTTGAACTCATGACTTAGTAGAAAAAAGTTGGTTACGACGGGTGCTGATACTAATACACCAAAAGTTGAGAATATTTCCTTAAAAAAATGGTAAAATAAAAATAGAAACAAAAATATAAGAAACTACTTTTTATTGTTTCTCAATTTTGCCCATTTTTAAGAAATATTTCTTAAACTTTAGAAACAAGAAACAAAAACAATTATCAAATAAGTTCGTTTCTTAAAAATGAGAAACATGAAATAAGAAATGGGAATGTTATCAAACCAAAACTTATTGTTATCATCTACACAGTTTCTATAAAATAAATATATATTATACATAAAATTTTCAATAAAAATTAAATTTTATTTATTAGAAAATTTATCTTGGAAGATTGGTGCATTTGGTCTTGAAGTTTTGTACCATTTTAGAAGAAAGTTTTTACAAATAGGTTTAAAATGTCTTTCAAATAATTTATTATTATTATTATTATTTAAGATAATTATAAGACTTTTTGTGACAACCCAAATCATTGAGGTAAATTCTCCTATTAAGTTAATTTAAGCCATCTGGCATCATTTATAATTTGTTGAAAGTGGAGAAATTTAATTTTTAATAGTAAAAATAATTTAATTTAAATTCAGGAATTAAGTTGTAAAATTGGTATTTGTAGTGGTTGGTGAGATTTAGGTGGATTTAAAGAAATTTTTGGAATTTGGCAAGAGATAATTTATCTCTGGAGAAAAAAAAAAGTAAATAAATAATAACAAAATAAAATAAAGAAAAGGAGATTTTATTTTATTTGGGAGAAAGAAAAAGGAGATTTTATTTTGTTTGGGGAAAAGGAAAAAGTGAAATCAAAGGAAAAAGAGATTAGGATTTATTATAAAAAAATCTTTCTCGTTTTGCATGCAGAGTAAAAAAAAAGAGAGAAAATAATCTCTCCCTCACGCGTCAGCCGCTTCTCTCTCCCTCACGCGTCCTCATCGCCGCCTCCAACTCTTTTCTTTTTCTTCTTCTGCATTCACGCATCGCCGGTGTCCTCGCCGCACCGTGTGATTCGTCTTCCGGCTCGCGCTCACCACCGTCCTCCTTCAACAGCCGACGTCGCAGTGGGTTTTGCCGTCGCCGTGAGTCTTGCTGCCGCCATGGGTTTGCTCTTGTTGGTTGTGCTTTGCGGCGTGGCTGAGATCGTGGTCTTTGGGGTAAGGCATTGGTGTTTTTCCTTGGCTACTCTTGTGGGTTTAGAAATTCTAAGTGTATTTTCTCTTGAAGTGTGTAGATTGTTGCACGAATTGGAGAATTGGAGGCAGGTGCGGCAACTTCGAGTTAAACCATCCTTTGGGTAAGGATTCTCTTGAATTAAATTTGGTTTCGTTATGGGGTAGGTCGGTGATTTACTTAAGCTAGGAATTTTGCTTCCAATTTTATTCAGGAATTTTTGCAAGGAATTACGATGCATTTAGCGATTTGGACCTAGGCTCAAGGTAAGTAATCCTACTACCTGAACCGCCTTCGGGCCATATGTATAGTTGCCATGTAGTAGGTTTCTAGAGCTACTTATGAGATACTATGCATGTATGCGATTTCCATGTCTTAAAGCTGTATGTGCCTGTTAGTGTATAAACTTATGTGGTTAAACGTTTATGAACCTTACTGTTAGTCTATGAATCCATATGATGGAATGATTGTGAACTTTATTGATCATGTACAATGAGTAGTGTTGACTCCCCTACATTGGTTGGGTGTCCACAGGAGGCTGTATTCCTTCGGGTTCACTAGAGGATGTGATCCTTCGGGTTCACTAGAGGTTGTGTTCCTTCGGGTTCACTAGAGGTTGTGTTCCTTCGGGTACACCAGAGGTTTGTGTTCCTACGGGATCACCAGAGGTAAGAGTCTCCTTCAAGACTCACTAGAGGTTTGTGGGCATCCATAACTAACGGCGGGGCGGGTCTAACCATTCCCTTATAAATGTATGACGTATGATAGATGTGCAGGTCCCACATGTTTGGCGCACTTATTGGGTATAGGTGCCTGTAGTGGGGTTACTTACTGAGTAATAAAATTACTCATCCTTTCCTCTTATGTATTTTTCAGGTAAAGGAAGGAATGTGCTAGCGAATGACAAGAAGAATCTTTGATGGCATCACGGGACCCATAGCAGCTTCCGCTTAGTTTTGCATGTTTCCTTTAATGAAATTTTGTCCAACTGTTTAGTTTTGTTTTGAGACTCGTCCCCCTATTTGTTTATGCTGATTTTCATCTATGAAGCTTCTTTTATTGTTTTCAGTAGGTGTAACAACCCCAAATTGTTGGGGTAAATCCTCTTAGTAAATAAGTTTAAGTTATTATGTGTGAAAAAAAAGATAATAATAATAAAAGTATAGTTATCCTTATGTATTCATGCCTTTATTTAAGCTAAGTTGGAATTTAGAAATTTGAGCTAAGGAAAAATTTGGAATTTAGAAAAAAAAAAAAAAAAAAGATAATTTTATCTTGGGGCAAGTAAAATAAGGTGATTAATTTTGGTGGGATTGGATAATTGAATAAATCTTGGTTGTAGAAGATTTTATTTGATTTTATTTGGATAATTTAAGTAAATCTTGGTTGTAGAAGATTTTATTTGATTTTATTTTGTTTGGTTGGAAAAGAAAAGGGGAAAAAGAGGAAGGAATAGGGAATTAGTGTTTTTATAAATAGGCATCGATTTGCGTGCCAAAATAAAAAAAAAAAGAAGAAAAAAGGGATTTTTTTTTTCTCTCTTCTTCCTCGCGTGCCGCCGCTCCCCCCCCTGGTTTTTTTTTTCTTTCTTCTTCTTCCGCCGACGCACGCCAACTTTCTTTCTTCTTCTTCTTCTTCTTCTTCCCCTTCCTCGCAGGTGGAGCGCCGCCGCGGTTTCAATCAATCTCTCTCTCTCTACCAGCGCCGCCGCGGTCTCTCTCTCTCTCCGTGCAGTGCCGCTGCAATCTCTCTCTCTCTCTTTCTCTTTGCAGCGCCGCCGGCCGCTGGGTAATCTTCTTCTCCCTCGCGGCTGCCGGCTTCGTTAACAGCAGCGCCGCCGGCTTCAATCTCTCTCTCTCTCTCTCTCTCTTCAGCACCGCCGTCGCCTACTTTCTCTCTCTTCCACCCCGGTGCTCCTCCGCTGCCATTTCAATCAAACCACGCCTGATTTCACGTCACCAAACCGGTAACGTGAGAGTAAGTATCTCGGACCCAAGGAAAAATTTATAGCTTAATTTGGTTAAAAAAAACTGTTGATGCTTGAGACTTATGTGATAAAAATTCCCTTAGGTGGCCGGGAATTGTGTTGGGTAAAAAGGATTAGAGCAACTGCAAGTTAAGCCACACTTGGTGGACCAAGAACTTTCCAACAGACTGTCGTGCGAATAAGTGAATATAATTGCTCAGGTAAGTGACTTTACTACCTGAACCACCTTCCCGCCTTATGTTTAGTTGCCATGATGAGTAATACTTCTGCGCCCATTGAGATAGCATGCTTGTATGATTTTTCCCATGTTTTAAAGGACGTATGTGAAATGCTTATGCTTGTAGTATATTGTAAACAGCGCTGTTAGTGTATAAATCCATGGAAGTAAAGGAGTGAGAATTTAAATTGGTCATGAGTACTGGGTAGTGGTAACTCCCCTACGTCGGCTGGATGTTCACCAGAGGTTGTGTTCCTTCGGGTTCACCAGAGGTTGTGTTCCTTCGGGTTCACCAGAGGTTGTGGTCCTTCGGGGTCACCAGAGGTTGTGTTCCTTCGGGTTCACCAGAGGTTGTGGTCCTTCGGGGTCACCAGAGGTTGTGTTCCTTCGGGTTCACCAGAGGTTGTGTTCCTTCGGGTTCACCAGAGGTTGTGGTCCTTCGGGGTCACCAGAGGATGTGTTCCTTCGGGTTCACTAGAGGTTATGGTCCCTCGGGATCACCAGAGGTTTTGTGATCCTTCGGGATCACCAGAGGTAAGAGTTCCTTCGGGGCTCCAGAGGTTTGTGGACATCCAAATCCAACTGTAGGGAGAGTATAACCAGTTCCCTATAAAAGTATGTTAGATATGCCTGTCTTAAGGCTAATGCTCTTAAAGGACTTGGGTGCCAGTAGAACTAGTTTTCCTATTGAAGTATGTTGATATGCTTGTCGTATGACTAATGCACTTAAAGGACTTGGGTGCCAGTATAACCAGTTTCCTATTGAAGTATGTTGATATGCCAGTTGTATGACTAATGCACTTAAAGGACTTGTGTGCCTAGCCTGGCTCCGGTAGTGGGGTCATTTACTGAGCAATATAATTGCTCACCCTTTCATCTTATTTTTTTTTTCAGGTAAGGGAAAGAACGTGCTGGCGAATGACAAGAGGAATCCTTGATGGCTTCACGGGACCCATCGTGGCTTCCGCCTAGCACTGCATTGTTTGAGGCTTGTCTTTTATTTTGTATATGGATTTTTTTTGTTTTCTGTTTATGGAATTTTGTTGATTTTATTAGGGGTACCCCGAACCAAAAATTCTTTCTATATAGGTTAAATAAAACAGAAATTTTCGTAAGTAGCATTGTTACTTTCTTATTACTCAGCGTCGGGTCTTTTCTTGAAATTTGCATGCATTGAGTAATGGTCTGATTAGGATGTATTAGTCGGGTCGTTACAGTAGGGGTACCCCGAACCAAAATTTCATTTATTTGTTATTGTGCTAATTTCTTGAATTAGAACAAGTAGAAATTTTCATGAAAAACATGGGTCCTTCTTTACCATTTTGCATAGTGTCGTTTCTTCAAATTGTTGCATGCACTGAGTAATAGTCCGATTAGATAGTTGTTAGTCGGGTCGTTACACTTTTAAAATAAAAGAAATAATTTTTAAATTTTATCTCTCTCTCAATTTTTTAAAAGAATATAATTTCTTATTTTAAGTATCGTATAATTATTTAGAATTTTTTAAAAAAGAATACTTCGAAAGTTTTTAAACCTATTCTTAAAAATTTAGAGACTAAAAATTTATATTTGAAAACTCAAATACCAAACGAATATATTGTTATTTAAAATTTGAAAACTAAAAAGATAAATTTCATTATTTATTTCTATAGCTTTTATTTCTTTAATTTCATTATTTATTTCTATAGCTTTTGTTTCTTTTTCTTTGACTAATACTCTCCCTCTAACTTGTAACCCTAAATATTTTCTCCATCACTCAAAATTATATTTATAATTGAAAGAATTATCTAAAAGATAAGAAACAATTTTTCTAGATTGATAGTTGAAAAGATTGAGATACAATGAAGGACAAAAATATTAACATCGGTGTAAATATTGGTAACTCAAATATATAAATATACTACAAGATATTTAAATATCGACAGATATTCTAAAAAAAAATTATAAATATCACGAAAATTTATAAAAAAAAATATTGTGAGTTTTTATGGAAAAATTTAAGAACAAACTTAAAATAAGTAATAGACTATCAATTTAAGCATAAAAATCAATAATTAGAAGCCAAATATGGTTACAAGCTTAAAAATCAATAATTAGAAGCCAAATATGGTTACAAGCTTTAGAGACATTAGACGACATGCCAAATATTGTGAGTCGGAAATTAAGAAAAGTTTGGGAAAAAAAACAACATGTAGAGCCATTAGAAGATATATCTCACTATACGAAATTGCAGTTTTAGTAACACAAAAATAAAATGCTAGTAAAAGCTAAATAATGTCACAAAATTTTTTAGCGGCGTTGGCTTAGTGGCGCGACAACGCAACATCAATAAAATTCTGTTTTCAATGACATAAGTGTGACACTGAAAAGAAGGTTTATTAGCACGTTTATGCGTCATTAAAACTCATATTTAATAGCATATATTTGCATGTCACTAATGAGAAGCTTTAGTCACGTACATTTCGTCACAAACGTTTACTGGCATTGGTGTTGTCACTAAATATCTAACATCACCGAAATTGAAATTTTTCCCAATAAATTACTGATGAATTTCTATTTCTAGCATCATTTAAAACGTCACTATGTATATATATATTAAAGAAAACTAAAGTATAATTTAAGCAAACCTACTACTAACACTTCAATACAAAACAATATAGAATCAAAGATATTAATTAATATGTTATATCTTTACCTGCACCAACAAAGAAACTCACCAATAACAAGATGTGGATGCAATGAATACTCAAAACCATTGATAATCATTATTACTACTCAATTTCCTCCCCTCACATTTGCACTCCCATTAATCATAATTCATCACATATTAACACAAACAATTACAAATAACCATAACCATAATTGTCATACTCTAGGATACTCATATCAATACAACACTTAGTCTAATCTTAAACTTTATAATAATATTTTTATAAAAAAATTACCTTTTTCAAGTGTTGCCAGACTGTTCTTGAACCCTTTTCTCCATTAGGCCTGTATGATCAACCTATCATTTGGTCTTCAAATTGTTTTTGTTTTATTTTGATTATGGCTTCTAGTTAAGCAATCTTAGTTGTTGGCTTGAGTTCTTGTTTCAAAGTTATTTAGATCATTGTTTTTTATCTCCAACCAAAGTCCTTCACATGTCCAGATCGTTTACCATGTACTCGTTTACATATCTCTTTTTCATGAAGAGGCTCAGTGCCTTCTTCTGATGCAACAACTTATAATGACATCATTCCACTCTAGTACGATGTTGTGTAATAATATCAATATCATGTGTCACTCGATTGTCTTGATGTTTTCGTGCTTCAATTGGAAAGTCATATTCTTTGTAAGTTTTGTATAAGAACCAACGAAAATCTCTGTGCAACATATTCATCTCATCATCCAAATATTGTTGCACTATGGGTTCATGGACATCCAAAGTGAGGTGTCTTAAAATGAACAAAAAAGAAAAAAAAGACATTTGCTTAGTTTTAACTAAAAGAAAACATTGATTAGTTTTATAAAACCTACGCTTGTAAAGTATACCTCCCAAAACTGTCTACTGTCTATCTTTTTATCTCTTTTGGGACATCAAGACCAATGTTCACACTCTAGAGATGCTAGAGTTTATTTTTGAAGAGTTCTTACCAACCAACTTTCTTATCTTTTAGAGAATTAAAAAGAGAGAAAAAACTTTAAACGACCGTGTCACGCTCATTCTTGTCATAAAGATCGTGATCTTTCAAGCCTTGTGTCCCTTTACTAGCTCTCAAGAATTCTCTTTAAACTTTTGAATTGAGTAGAAATTGAATTAAGACTTTTTCTTCTCGAATTGGTCTTCCTTTAAAATGAATAAATGTCTTTTCATTAATTGAGGAACCCAAATCAATTTAGGTATCTAAAATCAAATTAGATTGTGAATATATTATCTTATATTCTTTTAAATGAAGAAAATATGTCTAACTATAATGTTCAACTCCATAACCTAATTTAATTGAGAATCCATAATCTAATCAAATTTGAAATTCACAATGTAATTAAATTGGAAACCCATAATCAAATTAGGAAGGGTTATCTCCCAAAGATTTCTTTTTTCTTAACATTAATTCTTCAATTCTTTGGGTTCTTTGATTCTTCTTCAAAAGTGTGTGTGTGTTCTTTGATTCTTCTTCAAAAGTGTGTGTGTGTGTGTTATAGTAGCTAACACATAGGATTTGTTGAATATGTGTGCTATCATGCTATCATCAAGGTCTCCAATTAGTGTGCCCCACCTTAATAAGTTGGAAGCCTTGGCCTTGGCCAAGGTCGAATATGTGAGATTTGGCCTAATTAAATTTCCTTCTTGTTCATGTTCATTTGGGTCTTGGAGTGTAGCTAATGCTCGAGTTTCATCTGTTTCTAGTTTGGTTGGTCTCCCACTCCCAAGTTGGTGTATGTGATTTAGCTATTTATTGTTATGAGTTGGACTCATGAGGATCAACTTGGGAGTATCATCCCCTTCTCTTTTCATTATACTTTCATACATACTTGATTTTATGTAATCAAATTTTGCACTTCTATAGCTTTTGACGAAAGGCTTAGGTAAAAAGAGCATTACTACTCTCCTGATCCAAGGTGGGGCCCAAAATATTGCTCTCCTTGTTTCAAACCATCTTGACAACATCAATAAGGTGTGTACATGATTTATTGGATCCCTAAAAATTGTGGTTCCTCTTTGTTCTTTATTCACTAGTATAGATCTTTTGTGGCCACCGTTAAAAAATTTTGTCTATTATTATAGATTATGATTACTATTTAGAAAGATAAATAACATTATGAAAATGCCTAAATATAGCATAACTTAAAAGTGATAAATTGTGAGGGGTAAAAGGACACCACACATATTTTAATTTTTTTCATTAAAAAAATATAAGAACAAGGGTGAGGGGGTGAGACCATATCTTCATTTTTCTAAAAAGAATATATACCTTCAATTTTCGGTTGTGTTGGTTTGATTAAAAATACAGAAATATACAAGAGGTATAAATAGAAGGATAACTCTTCACTCTTTTCTCCTAAAATCATATTAGTGAAGACTCACGTAATACAAAGTATATCTTTGATTTTCTTAAATTAAAAATTATATCAATTTTCAACTCGACTAGTTTGATTATAAATACACACAAATATATCAAGAATATAAATGGAGCTCTTCATTCTCTTCTCCAATTAAAAATGTTAGCATATTCTCCCAAATACTTCAACTTTTTGGATACATTTTTCATAGACACACATATATATAGTTAGTTAGTTAGTTACACAACACAATTTCTTTGTACACTGCTCTAAAAAATATTTCTTTTTTCTACGTTTTTATTGTTATTGTTGTTGATGATGTCAAATTTTGGTCTGGTAAATTTTTTTATTTGGATAGAAAAAGAAACTTGCAAAGAAGAAAGAAGGTAATACTGAGGTGGCAAGGGCCACGTTCACTCTAATGCCTAAGCTAGAAGTGAATCAAGGAAAAAAGTATAGAATTCTAGTATCCAAAACTTGCTTTTCTCTAGGTTCTCATGGCTTATTTATAGTCTATTTTTTGACTTAATCCTTTTAGGATTAGATTTTCGGGTCTATCTAGGATTTTTTTGGGTTGATTGGATTAGTGGGCCCGAAAGAATTAGTCTTCCCCGAGCTAAACTGTTAGGCTCGACCTTGGCTCAGTGTCGAGCCAAGGTGCTTGTGATGGGCTTTGGCCCATTCCAGCCCTTTTATTTGGCTCTCCCTATTGGGTTTGGTCATATATTGGGCTTCATTATTTTTCTTTATTTGATTTATCATTTTTCCTATTTTCTTAGACGATTTTGTCCTTATGTCTAAAATTACGCATAGCAATTATTATTATTATTATTTTCAATCTAGAAAATTTGAATTTTTAACTTTTTAGTCGAAAATAAGTGAGGTAAGTAGTAGATCTCTAGTTGGCAAAATTGATAAACTTTAAAACTATCAAAACAGTATAGTTTTTCTTTTTAATTGCATGATCTGATGTTGCAAAAAAATATTTCATGATATTAACATACTTTGATAGAATAGTTTTATTTGACAATAATAATTTTTGAAAACTTGTATCTTCTATATTTAATTTTTATTTCGTAGTCGTTTTCTTTAACAATAATGTTTTCTTTAGTTTGGTACAAAACTAGATATATATTTGTATTATACTTTGGTAAACACCTCATATATTCTTTTAGATTTTGGATAATATTTTCAAATATATATATATATATATATATATATATATATATATATATTGTTTTAATTTTATAGGACAAATTTTATTACATTTTGGTTCATACTCTCAATTATCCAATTTTTGCATTTTAGTTCGTGTACCTCTAATATATCTTAAAATTGGTCCTAAAAATTTAGTTTCTATTAATATTATCTTTATAAACGGTATTTCACATAACGCCTTTTCTAACCTAAAAATTATTATTATTATTATTATTATTATTATTATTATTATTATTATTATTATTATTATTATTATTATCATTTAAAAATTTATTGAAGGTAGATGAACTAAAATAACACAATTGAAAGTTAAAACTAAAATTAATAATTCGAAATAAACCAAAATGGTATTTCAACTAATATAAAAAAAATAATTAAAAAAAAATCTTGAAACTTTGTCATTTACTTTAAAAAATTCTTTCAAAAGTTGCAATTTTAACTTTGAATTTTATATATAAATACTTCAAAATATACCTTTGAGTAGAAATCCTTTAGAAATTTTGGAGAATTATCCGACAATGACCAAGAGGCTGTAACAATGCTATGTTCTTAGAAATATATTATTATAGAAAAATTGTAGTTTAGAAATGTAATACATACAAATTGAAAATAAAACAAAATGGTAAGGTTTCATACAATCCGAAATTTTACTTTGCAATTTAAATTGTAAATTAGATGGAAATATTTTCTTTTGAGAATTAAAATTTATATTAGATGGAGTGTATGTTTAAAAATATATATTAAAAAAAGTTAAAATCATTAGATTTTGTTTACATTATTATTAATGGGAAAAAATATATAATTATGCATAGTAAATTGTTTTAGATACTGAAAAAGTTCATATATTTTACATAAAAGCTATTGTCACAGTTCTAAATGAGTTGTAATAATCCGTCAAACAAAAAGTGAGTTGTAATTAGAGTATATATAGAGTTGGTTCTTGAGAGTTAGAACACTTGGCTAAAACAAAATGGGTATGCTTCTAGTTTCAATATGATTTGTGTATTCTTGTTGTTTTCTTTAGTTTTTGTGGCGTCATATCTAAATAATGTGGAAGCAAAGAGGGATGAAAGGGGTGATATGCTTTCCTTAGGCTTCAAAAGACTCGTCCCAACTGGCCCAAATCCAGCAACATCTCCTGAAAGTCCTCCATTATCGTTGGGCACAAAGAGACTCGTCCCAACCGGCCCAAATCCAGCAACATCTCAGGAAAGTCCTCCACTAACTTTAGGCACAAAACGACTCGTTCCAACTGGCCCAAATCCAACAAAATCTCCTGAAAGCCCTCCATTGATTTTAGGCATAAAGCGGCTTGGTTCCAACCGACTCAAATCCAACAACATCTCCTCAAAGCCCTCCATTATTTTTGCGCACCAAGAGGCTTGTTCCAACTGGCTCAAACCCAGCAACATTTTCCAAAAGTCCTCCATTGACTTTAGGGACGAAACGACTCGTTCCAACCGGCCCAAATCCAGCAACATCTGCAGAAAGCCCTCTAATAACTTTAGGCACAAAGCGACTTGTCCCAACTGGCCCAAATCCAGCAACATCTCCAAAAAGTCCTCCATTATGATTAGGCACTAAGAGACTCGTCCCAACCGGCCCAAATCTAGCAATATCTCCAAAAACGCCTCCTCTTGATAGCAAGTTTGATTTGTAAAGACATATTCTTAAAATAACTTAAAAGAGTCTTATTTTGTCTAGCCGAAATCCTTTGTCATCTCTAATAAGGTGGCCCTTCCCATGTCCAAAGACTCTAATAATGTGGGTGAAAGAGTATAATCTAATTGCACACGAACTAGGATAATAATGTATTTTTTAGTAATATTTTTTTTCTCTATTTCATGGTTACTCTTTTACTCTTAAAAATCTATAGCGTATCTTTACAACTCCCAATTTTTATACCAATATTATTTTAATTTTGATATTATTTTGTGTAAACGTAGTTTCTATTTGGATAACGACATCTATATTTTGATAGGACGCTTAAACAATAATATAATTTTTAATTAAATGATTGAAACTAAAATGGTAAAAATATAGTAATCAAAATAAGGTTTTTACATTTTATTACTGAAAAACATATAATTTTAATTTCTAAATCATTCTAATTTTACTATTATCGACAAATATATATATATTTGCCTCTACTAATTTCTTTTTTTTTTTCTTTTACTTATATGATTAGTCAACCTAACTAAATCACATAAACAAAAGTTTGACCAAATTTGAATGGAAGAAAATGGTGAACTTTGTTGTCAATATTTTCCACCTAACCTTAAACAAGACATTTGTTTCTATTACCATATTATTTTCCGAAAAAGTTTTCACACAACTTTATTTTTGTCGTTTTATAAAAATACTATATTATTTGTGGAATTAACCCCTATTTGTTTTCTTTACTAATATATCTCCCTAAAAATCAAAATTTATAGATATAAACCATTTAAAGATTGGTTAGAATATCATTTTGGTTCATGTACTATATTAGACTTATTGAATTTTAGTCAATATATTTTAAAATATCCAACTTTAGTACCTATACTTTCAATAAATTTTAAATTGTACAATTTCATGAAATTCAAGTTTTAAAAAAAAAAAAAACTTTTAATCATGTTGGCGTGGCTATCTTGTCCATGTTCTTCTTGCTCCTCTAGCCCTCTCCTTTGGTTAGGACATATCACTGGAGTAACTTACAGGCTACAAGAGGCCTTGCATTGGTGTAGTATCGAGCCAAGTGCACTCTTACGCCTTAGTTAGTAAACAAAGTATCCAATTTGACTAAGCACAAAAAAAATAGCTTACCAGTTGAAGTTAGAGGGTATGAGGTTATTTATAACGCATGCTATCTAATAATTGCTTCGAATATATGCAATTCGGCAACATCAAATTTGGTGTGACCCTTGAGATTTTAGGTACTAGAGAGAGAACTTGGCTTGGCCATTTTCCTTGGGTGAACATAACAAGCTCGACTAGTCGATCCAGACCTCAAGGGTTTGACTTTCCCTTTGGAGATACTCGGACCCCTAGATTGGCTCCGCATTGGGTTTGGGCCTTGTCTTGGGCAACCCTCCACAAATTACTAGGATTTGGGGGAAGGGATCTATTTATTATTGTGTTTAAATAGGAAGAGTAAGTTATGGTTATTTTCCCTCTCAATGTTTAAAGCTAAGATTTCGAGTCCAAATATATGTACCTATTCTTAATATATTGCCAAGTGATTTTTTCTTAAAATATGTGAAGTGAGAGAACTAGACTTTTAACTAAGGTTGATAATTTAAGCTTAATTTATATCAGTTCGAACTATGCTCTTAATTCATTAAATTTGTATTTAATATATTATTTTTAAAAATGTTAAATAAGTTAATGCCATATTATAGGTACAAAATTGAAAAAAAAAAGTGTTAGACACAAAAGTAAAAGTACAAGGATTTATTAAACATATATTTCAAAGTTTAACAATCTATTAAATAAAAATATAATAACATACACTTTTTAAAGTTACATATACCAAAATAAACATAAATCTAAAAGTTTAAGCCCCATTTGATAATCATTTGGTTTTTTGTTTTTTAATGTCCTATTTTCAGTTTTCAATTTTTAAGAAATAAAAGTCATACATGTTTGATTATTTTGTTTCTATTTTCTGTTTATTAACAATAGAAAACTAAAAACACTTTTGATCATTGTTTTTAGTGTTTGTTTTTTAAAGTTAAAAATCAAAAACCTATATGATAATACGTTGTTTTCATATATAATAAAAATGAGCCAACTTATTTATAAATACAACAAAATAACAAACAATAGTCGATCACTGTTTATCAATAAAACAATTAGTGTCTATCGCTATCTATCAGTTTAATTTTTTTATTATTATATTTAAAAATATTTTCAACAATTTTACCATTTAAAATAATTACCCATAATTGTGTTTAGCTTTATGTTTTTTAAAAGTTAAAATAAGTTTATGATGAGTTTCTTAGTTATATATTCTTTTATAAAAATTAAATCAAACTACTTCTACAATATTTTTTCATTTAATATACATAATTGTAAAATTATATCTTTTTTTCTTTTTTTCTTTTTTTTTTTTTTAGTTTCAAAATTTTTTCTAACATTCCCTCTTGTATTCTTATGTGATGTGAGTCGCATTTGTTTTATATATAATTTGCTCACGTATTTGTAAGAGTATTGTTTTAAATTTATGCATCTATATTAAAATAGATGTTATTTTAAAATTATTTAAAGGTGGGAATCTCCAAAAGAGTAGTTCAAATACCTACACGGTAAGATAGGAAGTTTAGAAACCTAGACGATAAAAATAATTGTCTAAGTAGTTTAAACATTCAATGATTCTATCGAATAATTGTTAATTCAAACACTTTTTATCTTTAAACTTTCGTGAAAATAACAATTCACTCTTTAAACTTTTGTTTGTAATGATTTAGTCCTTATACTTCACTTTTGTAATAATTTAGTCTCTAAATTTTAGTATGAAACAATTTGGTTCATATAATTTAAATTTTGTAACAATTTAGTCTCAAATGCAAAAAAAGAAAAAAAATTAGATGTCAATTTTTATTTTTTTGTGATGTAGACTTTGTACTATATAAAAATATTGAGTCTCGAATTTGTTTATCGGTTTACTTATGTAAAAAAAATCTCATTAAATCTTAACACTAATTTCTACAATAAGAACTAAATTGTTACAAATTTTAAAGTACAATAACTAAATTATTACATAATAAAGTTTAGGGACTAAAACGTTACAAACAAAAGTTTAGAAACCAAAAGTGATTTTTAACCTTTTTAATTCTATTTATTTTCATTACTAATATATCTCTCTAAAAATCAAAATCTATCGTTAGAAGTCTATCGTAGTCTATTGCTGATAGAAAGTGAAATTTTTCTATACTTGTAAATAGTTTGTCTCATTTTGCTATATTTGAAAACAACCCTATTTTTAGTCCTATATTTAATAAGTTGTTGAACTTTGAAATATGTCTAATAAATATTTATACTTTTATTTTTGTGTATAATACACTCTCATTTTTTCAATTTTGTACCCAATATGTCATTAATTGACTTGACACTTTTAAAATTTACTATTATATTAAATACAAAATTAGAAAGAGCATAACGCAACTAATATAAAGCTTATAGTAGTTTATTACAGTTTATTGCTGATAGATAGTGGAACTTTTCTATATTCGTAAATAATTTGATATTTTTCTTTTAAAATAAATTTCCCAAAAAATACATAAAACAGAATAAACACAAATATAAAAGTTAAGAAAGTAACAAAATAACAATATATGCTTTTTAGTTAACTTATTACAACATATATACTTCAATTAAAAAGTTAGGACATGTTAGTAGCATTCATTGGTTATTATATTATGTGAGTTCGTAATAGTCTATGTATTTGTCCGAGTTATAATACTTTGTATTTGAGTATAGACTATTTTAGTTTGGTAGAAAATAGTAAACAATGTAATAAGAAGAGAAATAGAGGATCAATAGAAAATAATAAATGCGGTAACAAACATATATATAATTTCTAGATTTAGTATTAATTATATAAAGTTTTCATTTTCTGAAATGTTATTAGTTACATTATCTCTCATCAATAAAATTTTGAAATATTTAATTATTTTCTTATTAACATCATTTTCAAATGGACTCTATTTTTGTTATTTATAAATTTTAGTTGATATTCATTTAATACATGATATTTCAAATCAATGTTTCATTCATTTTAGGAGATCAATTTAGTTTATTTTCTTCCATACTCATACCTGAAAATCAATCATCTCTCCGCTGAGATCTTAAGTATATGTCGAATATATTGGTAATATACTAAAAAATGTAAATATGTATCACATATACCATAGTTTATTTTTTTGGTGCATTTACAAATATATTAAAAAATGTAAATATACATTGCATATATTGTTCAATATATAAGACAATATATTATTTAATTGTCTTGTTCATGCACTTATTAAATATACCATTATTTATTTCTAGAAAATTCAAACTTATAGTGTCATTGTATATTTCAAATATACCTTGTTTTCTTTTTCGAAGTTTTTTGCCCATTTTTGCTTTCATTTATGAGGACAACAATTTTTAGATTTTTAGAGAAACTTTTCTTACTTGTGCAGCTTTCGAAAATAAAACCATTTTGGGAAGTTCATAACCACGAGATACTTCCTTTGCATGCATCTTTTAGTATATATAATTAAATGGTAAAAAAGCTGACAAGGTAAATTGAATCAGAGATTTATATAAGATAATAGTCCATTAAATTATTCATATAAAAGAATAAAAAAGTTTGGACAGATATATTTATTTAATCTATATGTCTAAATTTTCAATCTCAAACATGGTTGAAGTCCAAAGGACAAAAATAATTGCACACAACCAATTTTAAATGTCAACTCCTTCCTTATTGTTTGTCAAAAATAAAAGCATACTACATAAGACAACAAATTAATTACTTATGGAAAATAATTAAACATTCAAATATTAAATGAAACCAAAGCATATAGCCACCACAAAGGAATGGAATAATAAAACCCAAGTCAAAGGAGAGGCTATATGCCTACATACAAGGTTAAATGCGTAATTACGCCCAAAAAAAAAAAAAAAAAAAAAAAAAAAAGGTTGAAAATTTGCCCAAAAACCACAAAATAAGTATACAGTATATGTATTACTAAAAAGTGAAAAACCACCAAAGTTACAAACCAACAAAACCTTTTTTTTTTTTAATCATTCCACGGCTCCACCACAGAATCTGCCGACAAGAAGAATAATGGAAAAACAAAAAACTAACCTTTTGGATATTTACACTAGAGAAATGCAGCGGCAGCCAAGAAGAAGTTGAAAAGTTGAAATTTTCTTCCTTTTTCTTTCAAATTTCCTCAGAATCATACGAAAAGTGTAGAAGAATGGAATGAAGAAAAAAGTTAACTCAAACGTGAAGAATAGGAAGAGTCACAAACGTTTTCCTCCTTTAATTTTTANCTTCAGAATTGGAAACAACAATCGCCATTAGCCGCAAAATCCCAAATCCCAGCTTCAGTTTGCTCCATAAATCGCTGTCGACTGATCGGGGTGAATCGTCCCCTGTGACTTTTTAACCTCGGTCGGTCTGAATGCCGATGAAATGACCATCCACAAGTTCCAAATATTCGACTCTCTTCCGGCTTAGTTTCGAGGGGTAACTCCGTGCCTGCCATCATGGCCAAGCGCGTTTATCAAGTTTGGAAAGGGAGTAATGTGAGCTTCCTTATTAACTCTGCTGTTTTTCGATTCAATTACGCTTTTCTTCATTTGGGCACTCTTTGATTTTTTATACGTCTAACGGAATTTGGGTGGGTTATGTTTGGATTTTGTATTGGTTTGCATTTTAATTTGATGGAGTTTGAATATTTGGTCCAATTAGGTTTCCATGTGTCTGTAGCTCATTGTTTTCCTAGGGGTTGATTAGTAAGTGGATAAATTCGAAACTTCCTGTTCCTGTTTTTGGTTTGTTTGTTACTTTCCTTGGCCTAGAAATTGTCGAGCTCGATGGCTTAGTTGACTAGAGAGCTTGCTTTCCTTTCTTCCAAGAAAATGGAGTTCTTTAGATGATAACTACCCCCTCCCTCAATTCCTTACAGCCCTTTCAATATTTTGCTACAAGGAAACAGCGATTTATTGTCTAGGCTCTTGGGAGATTGGACAGGCAAAGTATGGTAGTCGTTTATCTGAGTAACGTGGGGCCCCAAGACATTTTAGGTGACGTGACATCCCTTTTATATCTAAAATTGTTGATTTAGAGTTTAGTACAAATGTGGAGCTTTCTGAGGCCAGCTTCTGGTTTGTACCTTTTAGCTTGGACGTGTGCGTAGACTTTTGTCTACGTTGTGAATAATAGTGAGTCTCTCGGAAGGATCAATATTGACGGTGTTTAGTTTATAGACTAGAGTTCAATGCATTGATTCTGAATAGAATTGGGATTATTCAAGCCCGATTTGAGAACTCAATGGTTTTTTTGTCTTCTTTTTCTTTTTTTTTTTTTTTTAAATTAAACTTATAAACACTTTTTCAACCTATAATGTTTCTCTTTTCTGTTGTTTACCTTTTTTAGGGGTATTTTCAAAATTCAAGCTAAATTATGGAAACAAAACAAAAGGATAGTTTTTGGAAATGTGTTTTTGGTTTAGGAATTTAGCTATGAACTCATGTTTTTTCCTCAAGAAAGATGAAAAACAATGTCAAGAAATCATGAGAAAACAAGCACAATTTTTAGTAACCTAGAACTACAAAACAAAAGGATATCAAATGAGCTCCAACAATGTTGTTTTCCATTTATTTCTTTCAAGTACACTTTTGAATTCTAAGAAAAAATTAAAAAACAAGAACACGTGATTTATTTATTTATTTATTTATTTTAAGAAACTTAGATGTATTAGAAGTAGAGAACAAAACAAAAATATACATTGGAGCGAGAAATGTTTATAAGTTTAATTTTATAAAATAGATTATTAAAAAGAAATGGTTATCAAACGAGGCCGGATTAATTTCAGGATATGTCCCAATACATGTGTCTTGTTGTGAACAGATTATCTCATGTTGGGATTCTTATGGAAATAGTTATTGAATAACAGGTGTTTTTGACTAATTACGGATGAAATTAGATCATGGGAGGCCTTTTGGTGGATTTTCAAACTATGAGTAAAAAGTTGTGAACACATATTTGCAAGTATAATTTTATGGAGTTGGTTTTGTATGTTCCTTATATATATATATATAATATAATATCTGTGAGTGTACGGGCCAGCTTACGAGTCCATCCGTGGTGACCACTTACTTAGGATTTAATATCCTACGAATTTCCTTGACACCCAAATGTTGTAGAGTCGGACAGGTTGTCCCATGAAATTAGTCGAGGTGTACCTATGTTCCTCATATTTAAGCTATTAAATATCTATATGTCTTCAGTTGCCATTTACAAATAGAAACCAGGCCCATGAAAGTAGGTATAAGTATCTCCCTTACGGATAGTAACATGGGAAGATATGTTAAATCCACTGTAACTCTATATGGTCTAGTGGTTTGGAGAGCATACCTATAGTTGTGCCCCCAGTCAACTACAGTTTGATTCCTCCAATGACGGAAATAAGATTAGGTTCTTGGTTAAAATATCAGAACAGTCAAAATGGAAAAAGAAAAAAAGAAAAAAAAGTTGACATGGGTTTAAGGTCATGGTCATAGATAACATATTAAACATGTTGGCTAGATAAAATGTTGGTTTGTACCCTTGCTGTCACATGTTCTCGTATATATCTCGCATGCTATTTCTCTTCTTTGTCATTCTATGTTGGGCTTCAAAGGCAGTCTATAATCGCGCCTTGGGGAAGCCCTAGATAGAATAGTGGGTGACTTTGCTTTGTGCATGCTTTTAGCTTCTTGAATGTGTTTCTGTGGAAAAAAGTTTCTTGGATTAATCTGAGACTTCAGTGCTGTGGTAAAACTACTTCATGACTGGAAGATTTTGAGACTATTTGAAATTAGTTAATGTGTTCAAAGGAATATAATTTTGGCCTTACAAGTTCTCATTTCAAATTAGTTTGCCTATTATATCTTTTCCCATTTTCCTGAACATATATTTTAAACAAGATCATTATCAGTAATTATATAAATTTTCGGTCCACAAAACCCCTTCGACACCCAAACACTCAATGGATTTGATATTAACAATATTGTTTGAATGATGTGTAAAAATGTTGTTTGTATCAGTTTTCTATTTGTAATCCTGACTCCTGAAATTGAAGGAATCATATAGAAAAGTTGGAGTCTGAACTAAGATATTGACATTAACACTTCTAATTTCTACCTTTGGCTTTTAGTTACTAAAACTTTAAAATTATCCCTCTTTTCCTCCATATCTGAAAGTCATCCACTCATCCTTATGGTTTTATGTTGGATTTTTTATGGTCTGATCTCTCTCCACTCCGACCCCTGGTTCTCTAATACATGTATATCTCCAACTTGCGACTGTGGCATCTCTGGTGTTGAATTGAATTTCTTTTCTTACCTTTTCTCATCAAATGAAATATTCATGCAGTTGCTTTATTGTTGTTTTCCAAGTACAACCACGTTCATTACATTATCTTTGACGAGAGAGATTTTGGTTTTATTTGGATTATGACAAACTGGGAAAGTTTCTACTTATATAAATGTTTTTCCTCCATCTAAACTCATGTCTTCTTCCATCCATTTTCTGAAAATCTTTTTGGCGTCTCTCTTGCAGAAGTTTATCCTTGGAGGAAGGCTAATATTTGGGCCTGATGCTAGGTCACTCATTGTGACTATTTCATTGATCACTATTCCAGTTATAATATTTTGTGCATTCGTTGCAAGGAATCTTGTGCATGAATTTAAACCATATAATTCTGGATATGCCGTTCTGGTGGTAGCTATTGTGTTTACCATTTACGTAAGTATTATCTGACTTTTCCCTCTGGTCAAGGTAGCATTTTGAATTTATTGGAACATTATTTGAAGTCACTTCAGACTGTATGTCATGTTTGTGTTATGGATTTATATGCTTAGAAGCACCATTTGGTCTTTCAAGTTTGCAATATTGATTATTTGAATTACAACATATTGATTTGGACTTTAAACATGGTCACTACTCATGATTATCATTATTATAGAGATTCTTAGGGCACTTGAGGTGTTGGAAAAATGCACATGAAATTTAAGTTGAAGGATGAGTATGGGTTGGCCTAATGGTAAATAAAAGGGCTAAGAGGTTATGGGTTCAATCCATGGTGGCTACCTACCTAAAATTTAATATTTTATCGGTTTCTTTGACACCCAAATGTTGTAGAATCAGGCGGATTGTCCCATGAGATTAGTCGGGTGCGCTTAAGCTGGCTTGGACACTCACGGATATCAAAAAGAAAAAAAAAAAAGTTGAAGGATGAGTATGGTGTAGATAAAGAACCACAATAGGCCTAGCTTTGTGCACTTGTTTAAATTTTTTATAAGGAAGGGCAGCAATCAAATTTTTTATATTCTAAACAATGTTAGAATACGCTAGTGAGAATACAAGATGACACAGACCAAAAAATAGGGAGAAAATTGTCCCAGAGATGCTATAGATATATACTTTAACTTGGATATTCAAAAGATAGCTGGAATGTTCAGGCAATGCATTTAAAGATAGCTGAACTAAGCCCTTTCGTTCATTTTAATATATCGTATTTAGTTTCCAATTGGAATTCTTTATTGCAATCACCTGTATTGGGGTTTCTTCTTATTTCATTCATCGATGAAATGTTTCTTATCTTAAGAAACAAAGAGGGAAAAGGTAGTAAGGAAGTAGAAGGAGGCAACAGAGATGAAAGTAAAAATGAGATATTATATAGGCTTTCATTCTGTATAAATTATAATAGCCTCTGGAGCTATCTTATTAAAATAAAAATAAAATCCTAGGAGAGCAGAAATAATTCTGGGTGACTGTTTCATAGTCTTGTGACAAAAAACCCAATGGTTAGATAGAAAATTTTCTTTGATTTTATCACAAGAATCACATGGTTCCTACACATCTTGGCATAGCATATAAAAATATCTTGCCTCCAAGTCTTTCTCCGGGAGTTATGGCACCACGGTTAATTATAAATTTCAATGAGATAATTCTTTTGTGCCAAATAGTTGAACTCTGCTACTATGGATTTATTAAAAAAAATGCTACTATGGATATTTACTGCGTTACTGCATATTCTTATGGCATGTTTACATCTGTATTTGACAATGTTTCCAGGCCAAGATTATGAGTGTTAGTTTTACTTTTGATGCCAAGTACTCTTTTTAATTAAATTACGAAGTTCCAATGCATTTTTGCTTAAGAAGAAAATAAAAAATGTACAAGGTTTGGTATAAATTGGTCACTTGGTTGTTTCCATAGGTATTGGTGTTGCTCTTTCTTACTTCCTCCCAGGACCCGGGTATAATTCCACGGAATCCACATCCCCCAGAAGATGAAATTCGTCACGAGTCTTCTATATCACTTGAGCACGGGGGAAGACAAACACCAAGCCTCCAATTTCCTCGAACCAAGGAAGTTATAGTCAATGGTGTTGCTGTGAGGGTGAAATACTGTGACACGTGTATGCTCTACCGTCCTCCTCGTTGCTCCCATTGCTCTATTTGCAACAATTGCGTTCAAAAATTTGATCATCATTGCCCGTGGGTTGGCCAATGCATTGGTCTTGTATGTTCCTAGACTTCCTCTCACTTACGTTATTATCTTTTAAGTTCTATTCTGTTCTAGCTAAATTATTTTCAACTTCTGTTGATATTCTTTTGCCTCTTAATACCAATCCAATCACCCTTTGTACTTGTGCAGCGTAATTATCGCTACTTCTTTATGTTTGTGTCATCTTCAACTCTTCTTTGCATCTACGTATTTGCAATGTCAGCTTTTTACATTAAAGTTCTGATGGAGGAAAACAGAGGCACAGTCTGGAAGGCAATGAAGGAGTCCCCTGCCTCAGTTATTCTAATGGCTTACTGTTTCATCTCTCTGTGGTTTGTTGGTGGACTCACAGGCTTCCATCTGTACCTTATAGGCACGAACCAGGTTGGTTAAATCCGGCTTTTGTTAATAAATCCAGTTTTTGCATCCACTGGTGATATAGTTTAATAGATGAAAGACTAATTAGTGGGAAGAAACCATCTTATACTGTAGTTTTCACATTTCTTGACAAAACAGTGAATTTCATAAAAACACAGCCAAGTTTAAGAAAAGTATTTCATTTTTAGTTTCTAAAATTTAGCTGGGTTTTCTAATTTAGGATAACAAAACAAAGAAATTTATTGGTGGAAGTAGTGTTTATAAGCTTAATTTTGAAAAGTCAAAAATCAAAAACCAAATAGTCACCAAATAGGATCTAAGAGTTTCAGTGTGAAGTTCTGAAAGTTGTGGCTAGAGTTAACAATAATCTGGGTGCCTAGCATTGTATTTTGTGTGCATATGTGCGTTTAATTTGTATTAACCAGCTTGAAACTGCTCCAATTTTCCAGACCACCTATGAAAATTTCCGGTACCGAGCTGACAGCAGGTCGAATGTCTACAATCGAGGTTGTCTGAATAATTTTCTGGAAGTATTTTGCTCAAAAGTAAATCCCTCAAAGAACAACTTTCGGGCCTTTGTACAAGAGGAGGTACTGCCGCCTCTGGCCCCTCCTCCTTTACGTGGGACGGTTGCAGCTGAACAAGATGATTCGGGCGGGGATCCACGTTCAAAGGTTGAAGATGATCTGGATATTGGTGAGGACCTACTGAAGATTTCCCAGCGACGTAACATCGAAGACATTAACGAGGATATACGCAGTAGAGGGAGTACCGGTCCTCAGCTTAATGTCTCAGAGGCTGACTCTAGTTTGGGCTCCGATCATCGAGCGCCCACCATTCGATCAGAAGCTCGACACTCAAGTTGGGGTCGCAGAAGTGGAAGCTGGGACATTGCATCCGAAGTTCTTGCCAATGCCAATGTTACCGAAAGCAGAGGCAATGTCCCTTCAAAAGAAACTCGTCAGTGACATGGTCTATCATATTAGCATTCTGAAGACCAATTACGATTCTAACTATCAAGTCGAAGGCGTGAAAAAGGCAGTCGAAGAAACGGAGTTTCTTCACTTCGGGTATGAAGTTATAATCTTATACCTTGTGGTAATGCTGGTTATTCTATCTTGCAAAGTATAGGGCATGCTATGCTGCTTATTAATTGTTGTTGGAGGAAGGTGAAAAGATTGTTTCTGCCAACATCATTTCTACTTTCATTTTCCTCTTTGATGTTGATAATTTGTGTAACATTCTCTATGAACTGAATTATTTTCTGTGTGGTTTATTCTTTGTGTAATTAGTCACTACATGAAGCTGGGACTTCAAAAAAAAAAAAAAAAAAAAAATCTAATTGTTAATGCCGCCTTTGAAGTTTGAACTCCGATGTATCAGTTGATGAATTGGATGGTCAGAATTGAGACAGAACCATCTTCATAAATCTAGATGAAAGTTTCCCATCTAGATGGGCTTTGAATTATTAACAGTAGAAAGATCCATATAACTGTAGATCTTTGCATGTACAAAATATGTATTATTTTTCTTTAATTATTTGAGTACATTGAACTGTTTTATATTACTTCAATATTGTTTACAAAGTCACCAAGTTTTCATACTGCTGTTTTATTTCAGTGTCTATACCTCGTCGAATTTTGGGCCATGTACTTTTCAATAAATTGTATAACTAGTCCTATTAGTTTTGTTGTTATTTTCTTAGTAAAAAAAAATATGTCAAATCTTCCCACTACAAATTTCAGAGTATGTTCACAAAGTGTCTTTTCTTGAATAAAAATTATTATTATTGTTGTTGTTGTTGCGACATCAAGTTTGATAAAGATTAACTTTAAGAACTGGCCTACTTGGTTGCAAATGTCAAAATAGGGTTAAGGGATAGTTGCAAATATAGTATTCAATGCAATAAAATTTGAAAATATAGTAAAATTTAGATCTAACTCTCAAGGTCTATCAATAATAGACCATGGCAAAGTCTGTAGCTATAAAGTTTACCACTAATAGGTGTCTATCAGCGATAGAGTTTATTACTAATATACTTCGCTACATTTGCAATTTTTTTGAAAAAATGTTGTTATACGTTTAATTAGTATCCTTAAAAGTATTACCCGCTGCAATTATTTTAGGACTAACCACCTTGTAATTTGCTTCGTAACATAACAATTAGAACCAAGCTCGAGTAATTACCATTCGTGTGAATTATAAAACAAAAAGACCATAAAAAAACAAAAAATGCCCATCTTTTCAAAGGTAATCAAGGGCTTGAAATAAAATGTTGAAAAGTTTATGGACTAGAGATAAATATAAAAGGAATCAGGGACTTAAAAGATAAAGATAAATTTAGACCTTTTCTTTTTCAAATTTGTAATACCTAAGGCTGGTAGAGTTGTAGGATAGATGGTTTGGAAAGGGTCATAGCAATGGTGGGTTGCCTCAGTAAGAGGCACAGATTGGTGGTGATCTTAAAAAAGGGATCATAATTCAAATTAGAAGTACATATATAAATGTTTTATCCCAATTTAGACCATCCATTTTTATAAGAGAATTAGGTTTAGAAACCCTACAATTTTATTTGTGCACATCTTACTTTCAATTATATGTTCCAAGTTTGGTTTGGGTCACTTCTCAATTTCAAACAAAGATCTTTCGTTTTCTTTTTTAAAATGAAGAACAAAGAATTTACCCTAGTGACTTCTTTCTTTGCTTACTTAATCTTTTGATTTGTAAGGTCTGTTTTTGTTGTTTATTGATCAATACTTCTTTTTAAAATGAAAAAAATGTTAGGTGTTAGGTTCCACTTTCCCTTTTTGAAATAGATTCTTCAAATTTAAATATGTTAGTTGAAAGCCCGTTTGATAATTATTTAAGCTTGTTCGGTAATCGATAATTATTTGGTTTTCTGAAATTAAGCGTATAAGCACATTTTCACTCTTTAAATTTATTGTTTTGTTATCTACATTTTTACTAATGTTTAAAAAATCAAGCCAAGTTTTGAAGAAAAAAAGTTAATTTTAAGAAATTGTTTTCAGAATTTGGAATTTGGCTAAGAACTCAACTTTTGCACTTACAAAATATGTAAAACATTGTAAGAAATTGATAGGAAATAGACTCACTTTTCGAAAACTAAAATCCAAGCCCACGTTTGTTAACTATTTGGTTTTTTGTTTTTGGTTTTTGGTTTTTGGTTTTTGAAAATTAAGCCTATAAACAACACTTCCTCCTTTTGGTTATATGTTTTGTTTTTTACATCTTAGGAGTATTTTCAAGATCAAAACCAAGTTTTGAAAACTAAAAAGGAAAAAAAAGTTTCCATAAAAGTAGTTTTTTATTTTTGGAAATTAATTAAAAATTCAAATGTTTATATAGCAAATATAAAAACCATGAATAAGAAATGCCAAGAAAACAAACACAATTTTTAAAAATTAAAAATAAAAAGTCAAATGGTTGGCAAATAGGGACTTTGATTGCCAAACGAGTTCTTAGTTTTTAGTTTTAGGTTTTTCAAAATTAAACTTACAAACATTACTTCCAATCTATTGATTTCTTTGTTTTATTATCCAATTTTTAGGAGTGTTTTTAAAAACCAAACCAAACTTTAAAAAAAAAAAAAAAAAAAAAAAAATTTAAAATAGTTTTTAAAAACTTGCTTTTGAAACTTGCCTAAGAATTTGAGTATTTAGTTATGAAAAATAAAAAATTGGTAAAGAAGATGTAAGAAAACCAATATAATTTTAAAAAAATTGAACGCTTAACAAATTGGATCTAAGAAATTATCTTTTTATTTCTTAGGAATAAAATTAAAACTCGTTTAATAACTATTTTCTTGTTGATCCTTTTGTTTTCGGAAATTATACTTCTTCACAGTAAGCTTCTCACTTTTTTAAAACACATTTTAAATTTTGGAACTATACAAACCAAATTTTTAGAAACTAAAACTCTGTTTGGTATATTTGATTCTAAATTTTTTTTATATTTTAAAAATTAAACTTATAAATATTACTTTCATCGATAAATTTGTTTGTTTTGTTATTCAATTTCGATTAATATTTTAAAAAATAAAGTTAAATTTTGAAAAAAAAAATTTCAAAATTTTATTGTTTAATTCTCAAAATTGATTAAAATTGATGAAATTCTCCCACTTAGCAAATTTGGGGTCAAACTTGATTTTTTTTTCGCTATAATTAATGTTAAGCCATGGTTTTTTTAAAAAAAGAAATATAAATGTTAAAAAAAATTCTTAAAATAACTTGAAAAGCAGCACCCAAAAAACAAATTTTCAAAACAACTACTCATCGATAGTCCTTTGCTTTTTTCCATCATATGATTCTCCAAAAAACATGTTTGTTAATTCTTTTTCCTTTTTCATTTTTTCAAACTAAGTAGTTGAAACTTTTAACCGAAATTAGAAAAAGCATAAAAAACAAATAAGTGTTTGAAACCCATATTTCAAAGAAGATTTAAACTTTACTTAGATTCAAAAATAAAAAAAAATAAATAAAATCAAAAGTGATATTCTATTGACTATAAATATATTTTTAGTTTTTTTTTTCCACTTTTTTTTAATTTAGTTTATAAGAATCAAAAGTGAAAATTTAAGTTTTTTTTTTCCAAAAAAATAATAATAATAATAATAAAGAATTATCTACAAAACAAAAAAAAAATAAATAACACACGAGTGTAATACTTCGCCATAAACACTCCGTTATTTAAATCAAATCTCAACAGTAAAGCTAGAGCAAATCATTTAAGTTATAGAATGAATTCAACCTCTTATTTACATCTTGGGTTGAGAAGATGAACTTTCTCCATGGTTGATTTTGTTATATAATTCATTTATTTATGCTTTTATGAAAACACACATTTTCAAGTGATTAGTTTTTTTTTCTTTTTTTTTTTTTTTTTCTTTCCTTCTTATTACCTCTGTCCCCATTCTAGCTACCTTGTACTAAAAAATAGAGGCTGCATTTACAATCTAGCTTTCTCCAAGCACACACACATATTTCTATTCTAAAAGGGATTTAAAAATTCATTTAAAAAATATTTATAAGAAACAAGACTAAACTAAAGTTATATTTTTACAAGTTAAATTACAAATTTGACTTTTATGATTAAAGAAAATTAAAATTTAGTCTCATAATCTTAAAGGTTAAATTTCAATTCTTATAGCTTGATAGATTTTTATATAGAATTCCTATAATTTGATAAAATTTTCATGAAATATCTCGACAGTAGAGACCATTTATGAAATTATATAGATGGATTTCAGCTTTTAAACCAGTGAAACTAAATTCCAACTTTTCCAACTTCATAAACACTATACTTTTAGACTTTAGCATTGTATTAATAATATTTAGCTTAAAATATTATTTTCATTCTTATACTTTGGAGTTTATTCAATTTAAGTCTATGTACTTTCAAATGTCCAATTTTAGTTGTTGTACTTTCAATAAATCTTAAACTTAATCCCTACTAATTTATTGTATATTTTTCATTATTTTTTATTTTTTATTAGTATTTTTACTTTAAATATTGAAAATATATTAACATATTGGGCATCTTTGTATGAAAATTATTATTATTTTTATTTTTTTATTTTTATAAAAATTGACTTTAAATGATCAAATTTAAGATTTATTTAAAGTGCATAGACAAAAAGTGAACATTTGAACATACGTAGACTAAAGTAAAATAATGTAAAAGTATAAATACTAAAAATGATATATATATATATAAAAGTGACAAGATTCAAGATTTTTCTCATTTCTTCGCCAACCTTCTTTCAAAAAATCAATTTTCAAAGAATAAAATCTACCAAATTAAGATACCAATCGTAATACAACGGGACTGTTAATTGGTGGGTCCCATGACAAATGGTCAACGCTGACTCAATCTGACGTGGCAGTTCACTATTGGCCAAAGAACACAAATGGACAAAGACCCGTATCATTCTCTCATGGGTTCTCATTGTACCCTATATTTGTGCGGTAGGTAAGCGACCAATCGGTCTGACCGACCTAAAATATTTTCGGGAGACACGTGTGCGCAGCCCAAAATGATTGCGCACGTGTCAAAATTTTGAAAGTAGAGCAAGGGACACGTCATCCGCTTATCATTCAATTTTCCCAGGCACCAAGCTCGACGTGGATCCCACTCCCTTGAAATCGCCTTTGACCCGTCACTTACATTTTGCCCACGTGGCTTTTAGTGACGTCGTTAATAATTAATAAGGAAAAAAAAAACCCCCGATATTTTCTTTAATTTTTTTATTTCTTGTTTCTTCTTACAGAAGTTAATGAAAGGACAGCATGTAGTGAAGTTCACGTCAAGAAGTATTTAAATAAAATTGATCCTTTCTTTTTCTTCGAGATTTTAAGTAAATTTTAGGAAGAACAAAAGGGGAAAAAAAGAAAGAAAAAAAGAGGGGGGGGAAAGTCTTGAACTCAACTTTAACCCAAATTTTAGCAAAAATAATAATAATAATAATAATAACAGATGGAGATAATGTGACAAATATTTGAAATAGTGTAACAATATTTAAGTCTCAATTGTATTTTAGATGATTTTAAATTTTAATTTTTTCTTATACTATTTAATGAATTTTTATTTTAAAAATATTTATAGGATATTAAAATGATACTATGATGAGTTGTTTTCAAATCTAGCAAAATGAGTTAACTTATTTATAAATATAGTAAAATATCACTATCTATTAATAATGATAGATATTGTTAGTGTTGTGATTAGCAATGTTTGTTTAAGCAGTATAGTGTGTGTGCCTAAGAGGTATTAACATGTGTAGGCTTTTGTAGTGTGTGTGCCTCAGAGGTATTAACATGTGTAGGCTTTTGTAGGGTGTTTCGTTCAAGGTGTTGATTCAATAGATCTTTTTATTTCCTTATAAGAAGATTTGTCCCAATTAATTCCCTTTGTGTTGATTTCCTCTTTGGCGATCTTTGAAATATCTTTTAGGGTTTTCTTATTTATTTTGTTTGCATATTTAAAGGTTGCATCGAATTGTGCATGGGTTAGCTCTTCGAAAAAGAAAGGTTATGTATTCGTGAGTATTGTTCCTCTTAGTGTGAAGAATCAATTAAGCTCTGTCTAAATCAAGAGAAGAGTTTGCTAACTTGGGGAGAACCTAAGTACAACAAGTGAAGGGGATCTCCACTCCTAGCAAGAAAGATACACTAAGCCAAGAGAAGTCATCTCCTACTCAGGGAAATTCTAAGTAGTGTTCTATTGATGTACAACATCTTAGGAGGAGTTTAAGATATATTGAGAGGGAGTCTCGCATTTTGGGGACCTAAATGTCTTACTAAAGTGTAAAACTTATTGAATGTCACTGTGATAATGACTATCTACAGATAAGTATATTGTTATAATCGTTTACTTTACTATTATTGGATTTATCTTTCTTGGACACACTACCCCTGAACGAAGGAGATCTTGCACCGAACTGAGTTACCAACTTTTGTGTTCTTCTTCCTATTCTTCACATACTAATAGACACTAATCAGATGATAGTTGTTATTGGTATCTATCACTAATAGGATATTAAATTTTGTTATATTTTTAAATATTTAAAACAGTTTTGTCATTTAAAACAATTATCATATTATAATCTTAAAAAATAATAAATTATTTTGAAATAACGAGAGAAAGTTGTAGAGATGCTCTTGATAGTTTTACCCTTTTTTTCACGAATTATACCCCTAAACTTTGGGTATTGTATCAATTTAAACCCTAAATTAATAATTGTATCAATTTAAACTCTTAATTTTCATAAGTGTGTCAATTTAAACAGTAACCAATATTTGTATCAATCAAAACCCTAAACTTTCATAAGTGTATCAATTCAAACTCTGAACTTTCATAAATGTATCAATTTAAACCCTCCATTATGTTTTATTTAGATACACTTCTGAAAGTTTAGGTTTAAATTGATATTATTTGTGAAAGTTTAAGATTTAAATTGATATACTTATGAAAATTCAAGATTTTAGTTAATACAATTATTAGTTTGGGGTTTAAGTTGATACAACACCAAAGTTCATAATTTAAATTGATACAACTCTTAGTTTGAAGTTTAAATTGATACAATTTCTAAAATTTAGGGTATAAATTGATATTTATTTTATTTTATTTTTTTATTGTATGTGACTATGATATCAATGGTTGGTGGTTAATTTTTTTTAGTTGGGATGCTGAACTGAAAACTTCATTTATTTGAGTTCTTTTGCAATTTAGAGTATAATGGTTATTGGAAAAATTATCACTCTAATCTCAAGTCGGAAGAAAAGGGTATTTGATTCTTGAATTTTTAAAATATATCTTTTTAGTTTTGAAATTTTTTATTCTTTAACTTTGTAAAATAAATCTTTTTAATCTCTATATTTGAATTAGAATGGGCTTAAAAAGGCCTTTGATGTAGTTTTTTTTAATTATTTTAAATAATTGTATGAAAATTAATAATTTCGGAGAGAAAATATATATTTTTTTAATTATTTTCTAATTTAAAACCATAACAATTTTACTTAGTTTAGGAATCTTTTAGACTCATGCTAAAAAAACTCAGGAACTAAAGATATATTTTGATAACTCATGGATTACATGCACTTATTTTTAGAAGCTCGGGACTGAAATTGTAATGATTTGTTTGGTTGACAATTTGAATTATGTTTAATGTTTTTCAAAATTAACTAAGTTCAACAAATATATATTTGGTAGACAATTCAATATTTTTTCTTCTGAAAACTATTTCTAAATTATGTGATTCAAATAGTGCAAATTTTGAAAACAACATTTTTTTTAATGTTTTCATTGTAATCTAGATTTTATTTTAAATTTTAAATTAAATGCATAATTGTATTAAATAAAAATAAAAACATTTAAAAATACAATATATCAAGTTATAAGTTCAATTCATTTTTGAAAATTAAATTTATATTGTGTAATCTACTATAATTACACAAAAAAAAAATTAACATAAAACATATCCATAATAAATTAATAATAATCTATTGATAACTAATATTTAGTAAATAACTACAACTAGTTCTACGATTTATAATTATAATAACAAACATAGTTTAAACAATTATTTAAATTAGAAACCAGTCAATGGATCTGCTACCAAATACAAATCTGAAAATATAAAATGCAACCATGTTTTCATCGAATTTTTTGATTGGTCTGATTAGCTACCCGAACATGTTTTTCAAACCAACCCGTCAAACTGGAGGTTAGTTGGGTTTGATTATCATGATATTATTTTTTTTTATTAATTAAAATACTTGAATTTATCAAAAACACTTCACTAATAATAAAATATCATAAAAAATCAAATATTAAATACTAAATGTTTATTACATCTATTACAAAGTTTAAACAAAAGCATACCTTGTAACCATCCTCAGAAAAACATTAAAATTTTCAACTAAAGCTAACCCCTAGAATTAAAACTTATATATATATATAATCCAAGTTAGGATGGGTCAACTTATATATATATTCAACACAAGCTCAATCTCAAACCAACAAAAGTTTTAATCCAATGCGATTGTTGTGTAATATGAGTTGTTTAAATTTTCGAATCATTTGTATTATTGAAAACACAACCAAAGTCTCACATTGGTTATAAGTGAAAATAATTATCTTCAATACTATAAAATCTTTTGAGATAAAACCAAAAGTAAAAGCACGAGAATGTATGTATGAATTGAGGGATATCATATCATTCCAAGTTCTTAAACATCAGCACCTGTCACCTATAATCTTATTCTTGTTTATTCTAAAATATCTTCTTTTCCAAAGTGTACTCGTATAGAAACATGTGCCTCACATTTACAAATAGGAAAATGACACTTGTACATGTGAGGGACCCCGGAGATACCTTGAGGTTTTTGGAGGAGGCAAACACCTTTTTCCCTTTTTTTGTATTGTTAATTACGTCAATTACTTACTTAATTCATTTAATCAAATTTGGTCTATCAGTTTGTTAAGAAATGCAATAGTCATATTTGAAACCAATCCAATTTGCTAATCTAATTATCTCGTCAAATAGAAATACAAGTTAATCACCTCATAATCATTTACCATAATAAATATAAGCTAGTAACGTTTTCTACTATCCTAAGTTTTTAATTGAATTACGATAAAGTTTATTGTCTAGAATGAAATTTTAATTGCGAAGTTGATTGTTATTAAAAAATATTAAATTAAAAAGGTAAGATGTTTTAAATTAGAATGACTATATTTAAATAGTTGACAAAAGTACCCACCAAAAAGTATAAAGGAAATAGTAATAATATCATCAATCATTTTCATACATTATTGTATAGTTGACCATAGCACAAAATATAAAAATTGAATACTAATACAAATTTTTTTCTTTTTTCTCTAAGTTCGGCTTCATGTACATCAAGAACAAAAACATAATCATACATCAAATATTATCACTCGAGTGTAACTTTCAAATATATGATCATTTAATAATATTTTTCTTTCAACCAACTATGTAAGAAATTACCTATTACATTTTGATAGAGATCATATCTTCTTCCCACCTGTAAGTATTTTCTTTTCAATATGAATGAAGAAGTTTTTAAAATATATTCTAATATATATGATGCTCCCATAACAATATATTTAAATAAAGTTCAAATCAATTAGTATAAAGTATATTCTAACAACAAAGAAATCTGCAGTTGTATTGGACCTACATTATACTAAGAAGATTATATATGTATATATTACACATTTTTTTTGCTAATTTAAGAAAAGATATCACAAATAATTCATTATTCAATCTAATGAAATGCCATAACGTTACCTTAGAGTGGAGAAAAGTTTATGATATGATAATCGGAAGAACAAAAAATACATGCAAAACTTAGAATAAAGAATTCAAAAAAAATTCAAAGAGAGAGAGAGAGAGAGAGAGAGAGAGAGAGAAGCTATCACCTAAGAACTGAAAAAATGGATCGATCAACTCTTGAACAAAAAAAGAAAAAATAAAAATAAAACCATTTTTATTTTACTTCTGATAAAGGGGAAAAAATCGTATAATCAACCGGACGACGAAGAAGGATATTGGCCGCCGGATTCATTCCACGACGTACCCGGAAAGGAATCGGAGCCACCCTGATTTTGAGTTTGCGGCGGCTGTCGGAAAACCCCCATTTGCTGCTGTGGCAACAACGGAGGGAAAAAAACAGAATTCGAAACAGAGGACATCGACGGCGCCGTCACCGTCGGCGGCACCGGTGAGGATGAGGATTGAAATGGAGCCAAGTGAGCATTATAAAACATTTGCTGCAGTAAACTCGAAGGCTGCCCGAGAAGTTCGCCGGAATTCTGAAGCAAATTAGAATATTCAAGATAATCCCGGTAATTTTGGGTCTGGAACGCGGCCGTCTGCGACGGAGCAAAATGGGGGCCGGCAGATGATGCGGCGGCCGGAATATGTTGCGGCGGAGGTATTAATCTGACATTTTCAGGGAAATTGAGTTTTGCTCTATTACCTCTGAATCTGAGGGCTGCTTCGTCGTAGGCTCGGGCGGCGGCCTCCGCCGTGTCGAAGGTGCCGAGCCAAACTCTTGCCGCCTTGTGTGGGTCACGGATCTCCGCCGCCCATTTTCCCCACGGCCGCTGTCGTACTCCTCTGTATCTCCGTCTTCTCTCGCCGGCAGCCACCGCGTCGTTAGAGCTCATCGCCGTGGCTGCAAAAGCGGCGGCGGCGGGATTTGAAACCACCGTGTGTGGAAGTGGAACTTCGTCTTCCACTAGAGAAAAATGCAAGTAATTAACAATGTGAACAAAAATTTTAACTCCAAAGAAAACAAAATTGAAATCTCTTGTACTGTTATATTGCTTAACAAATATTACAAAGTCAAACCAAGATGATGATATAATCCACAATATCAACTTTCACCAAATATCAATGCTTCAAATTTTTTCAATAATCATGTGTTCTTTAACATCTGAGTTTATTAATAAATTTCAAAACACAAAAACTAGATTTTAAATTTCCTTCTTTTTTTGGTTTTTAAACTTGATTAAATTTTCAAAAATACTCCAAAAATAGAAAAACAATAAGTTATCAGATTAAATTTTCAAAACACTCCTATTTTCAAAATTTGTTACCAAATCTTAAATTTCATAAAGACAAACGATTGTAAACATAATCTTGATTTTTAATCTTTAAAAATTTAACTTACAAAAAATCATCCCACTCTACCCATCATTCCTACCCATATAATCACAAATTCTCTTCCTAGTTTATTTATTTTGTTACTAACTTATTAACATTATTTTCAAAATTTAATACAAGTTTTGAAAACTAAAAGTGATGCGAAAAAATAAGAATGTAAACATAATGATCACGTGATTATGTTTAATAAAAAGGTTAAAGGATGGAATCTTTGTCGAAATAAACAAACCTGAAGCAGTAACATGGGAGGAAGATTGTCCTTGAGAATGAGAAAAATGGTCATCAAAACCTCTAAAACTAAAACCCCTCGAAACAGAATCAAAATCAGGCTGTGTTTGAATACTAATTTCTTCTTCACGCATTCGTTTTTGCCCAACCCAATAATTCATCGTCGGAACATAGCTACGTTCCGACCCCGATGAATAAGACGATAACGGAGAAGAACCCGGTGCCGATGCCGATGCGGATGTCGATGACGGCGACGAAGAAGAAGAAACAAATCCGGTCGTAAAACCCTGCCCACCACCGTAGCCCCAATCGGCAGCCCGCTGCCTGGACATGACATTAGTTAACGTCGACACAATTGTCGATACTTCTCCGACGGCGGAGTAATAATCGCCGTCATCACGTTGACCATATAATAGTCTATGACGGTCGTCGCCGCCACCGGTATCGCCGTCGCCATCTCCGGCGCCGCCACTTGGAAATTGTGCCAAGTCACTTCCAATTCCTCGCCGATTCGCCACTTTTAACGAGCACATGCAAATTCTTTTGGCAAAAATCTAAAGAAAAAAACCCAGTAAGAAGAAAAACAGAGGATTTTGAATTGGGTTTTTTTTTTCTTTTTTAAGGAGAAGGGAAAATTGGGGGATTTTAAAACACGAGGAGCCGAAATATGAACAGTGAATCTCTGTTGTAAGAATATGATTTGGGATTTGGGATTCGCAATAACCTTAAATCAATAACCCAAAAGAAAAGATTTTCTGGAGATGGGGACTTTCGGAGAAAATGATTTTTTTTCTTATATATATATATATTTAGTTTCTTTTGACGGATTAAAACAGGAAATGCAACTTTGGATATGAATTGTATATTGTCGGTCATAATTCGTTGTTCCTTTTTTTTTTTTTTTTTTAATTAAAAAAAAAAAAAAGAAGAGAGAATTCATATTAGAATTGTTCTCTGTTTTGCCGACTGAAGAGATTGTCACAAACCGTTTCTAATTTTCTTCTTATTTTGTGTTTTTAAATTTTAAGGACATTTCGTTTAGGAAAAATTATTACCAACGAAAGAAAATCAAATTATTTGTAAATATAAAAAAAAAATTACTGACTATTAACGATAAGCTGTCATAAATTTTTATCAATAATCGACAGTACAATTTTTTTATATTTATAAATATTTTAGCTATTTTAAAACAATTTTTTATTTATATACTTCTTTAAAATAAGAGACAATTTATAGCTTCAACCTGAATAATTCTTTTAAAAAAATGTTAGCCTAATCTTTAAAAACATTGATTAGTTTAATCATCATGTTATAAAATTCTTGAACTTATCATATAATTATTAAATGGTGCACTATTCATCGTGTTAGAAAAACATTAGATTGAGAAAATTAACGACAGAAGTGCGAATATATATATATATAATTTTTTTAAAAAATTGTTTTTCTTCTTAGATTATGGATTCAAATATTTCTTTAATAATGATAGAAAATAATCTAAAAGAGATTGAAAATTTTAAAATAAATTTTAAAACAAAAATTGTGTACCATAAAAAGTGTTTTTAACCTGACATTATTTGAATGGAAGTTTAGAATATTGAAATGGATGACATTGATGTAATTAATTGGTATTCAATAAGTAAGGAAGGGAAAAGGGTGGGAAATGTTCATTTAGCATGTGGTTGGTGTAATGTGAATGTATGAATTAATTGAGATAAACAAACTTATATATAAAAAAATAAATGAAATACTTCTTTAACCTTCCATCTGCAGCTTTTTGAAACTCTAATTTTTAAAGTAATTCCATGTTTGTTCTACAAATTTACTAAATTTAATAGTTAATTTTAATAGTATTTTCCTCTTATGAGACTGATCTTAATTAAATAAGCATAATTTAATTAGCTTATATTGTATATTAATAACTATGAAGTCACACATTTAATTTTTCATCTCTATATTTTAAAAAAGAACGAGATTTGTCTTTCAAAATTATTATCAATAAATCTCCGAACTCTATAAACAAAATGCGTATAAAAATTACGAGTAAAAAGTTTAAATTTATTCATTTTTCTTATATTTTTAAACCATGTTCACATCATCCATATGAAGTAAAGGAATATAATCATAAATTTTTGTTTTATTACAATTATTATCTTTTGCAATTTATACAAGTAGAAGACTCGATAAATATAATTATAATTTGACCTAAACATTTTTCATTCGAGAAATTAGGTCCACTAATTTTATGATATAGTATTTATATAATAATAATAATAATAATAATAATAATAATAAACACATGTAAAATAATTTATTATAAAAAACAAATTAAACAAAAGATTTGTGGAAACTCCTCCATCACTTGCTCCTCACCATGTGTGAACACTGATTAGGAAGAAAGAACTAAAGCATGTCAAAATAAAAATAAATAAATAAATAATAATAATAATATAATAACAATACTTTATAAAGAAAAGTACATATCAAAAGAAGTTCAACATCAACTGAGCACTTTGTTTTTCCTTTTTTTTTTTTAATTCTGTCTTTCTGTGGTTTCATACACATTTATAAATTGGCACCAAAAAGAAAACGAAGGAAAAAGAATCAACTTTATATTATAGTATATTTTATTATACCCATAAATTATCCTTCCATTTATAAGTTGTAGTTATTTCATAATTTTTGATCTCTACAATTTTGAAGTTGTTAAGATTTTTTGTCAATTTGATTACTAAAACTTTTTAAAATAATCATATTGAAATTAAAGAAAAAAAGATTTATTTCTAAATCAATACACAAATATGGTAGAATACCATTAGCTATTCCACTACGTGTCTCAAATCCATTTATATATCATTTTTATAAAAACTATTAAATGTGGATTTTAATTAAAGAATTAATACAAAGTTAATATACTTTTAGGAGAAAGTGTTGGAGTACTCATAATTTATGAGTCATAAATTTAAGCTTTGTTGCAACCCAAAGTTAATTAGAAGGCTAAGTCTATTTTAGCTTTTATGTTTTTAAGCTACTTCCATAAGCTACGTACAAAAGCCTTTTGAGAAATTAAACTCACATCATAATTATTTTATAGAATTATCCATAGACCCAAAAAGTAATTAATTTTTTCGTAAAATTGTGTTTGTTTTTTTTAATGTTTTTTTTAAATCAATTTTGATAAATTTAAATTTTTAGCTGAATTATAAAATCAAATAAATAACAAAACAAAAAAATTACAAGTAAAAATAGTTTTTTAAATTTTATTTAAAAAAAAAACCAAGATCTCATCCCATAACTATTTAGTTTTTAATATTAAAGCTTATAAACCACATTTTTCACATATAATTTATCATTTTGTTATCTAATTAAAAAACAAAGCTAAGTCTCAAAAGAAAAAATAGTTACTAAAAAATTTGTTTTTATTTTTTGAATTTAACTAATAATTCAAATATTTCTTAAATAATAGTGAATCTCCTACGAGAAAACAAATATAAATTTTAAAAAGAAAAATGTTAAAATGAAATCATTATCTAATACCAACCTAAAAGGTTAATCAACCTATGTAACCTTATAATATAATAATGCATCTACAAACTTTTACGGTATACTTTTACAAACTTTTACGGTATACTTTTTTTTCACATAATTCAAGTTTGTGTATTACAAGAATTCAATTATCATAAGCTTATATTATTAACAACTAAAAAATTACCTCTATTGTACTTTAAGAACAACGTTTAAAAATATACAAATATATGAAGAAAAAAAATTGAATCTATAACTCAAACGGGAGAGGCACTATTGTTTGATTTTGATTATTGAATCCCATTAAAATTTTCCATTTTTGTTTTAGAAAAAAAAAAAATCAAATTTTTAATTAATGGATAGATAAGATTGACAAGTAATTAGTATTTTAAATATCAATACTAGGTAGGCTTGTATTTTTAGCTTTATCCACATCAATACCAAGGAAAATTCTAAAAAGACAGCCATTAAGTATATTGTTTTCCAAAATTAAAATAAAAAATAACCACATTGGGTGGTTAGGGTTTGGGATGATGGACCTTGACTGAATTATTATATGATAATTAATTCAATTAGAGGAAGAGAAGGGAAAAAAAAAAAGGCTAAGTCATGTTAAATTTAGTCTAATAATAGCTTTTCATACTTGCAAGTAACATTTTTTTGACATTTCCAACTTGTTAAAAATATAGATATTTTGATTCAACAGGAAAAAAAAAAAAAAAAAAAAAACATAGTTGATCAATATTTTATTTTTGTTTTCTAATTTTAAAATATTTTTATTTTTTCCCATCTCTCCTAAATTTCAAAATAATAACTCAAATTTGATAATGATATTTAAAAAATAAAAAAAATTAATTAATTAAAATAACCTATTGTGATAAATTATGTTTGTCGATGTACAGTTAAATTTTATACAAATATACATCTTCTTAAAAAGAAGCATTGTTTTAATTTTTAAATTATAAAGCTAATTAATTTTTTTTTAATAATAATAATAAAATAAAAAAAACTCCATTTTTGTGTAGATAAAAGAAAACATAAATATTCTTTTAACTTTAATTTTGAAAAAGGTAAAACTAAGACCGAATTCTAAATCTGGATTAGATTATTTTGTGGTGGGTTTATTTGCAAATCTTAGTTGGGCAATATGAATAAAATAAGAACTTAAAAGGGGAAAAAACATAAATAAAATAAAAGTTTGTAGTTTGGCAGTAAAGTAACTAACTTTTCTCTCTCTATGTTTCTCTCTAGATTCGGTGCTTTTTGTCGTATTACTGACTAAGACATTTTTTGTTTCTACAAATCTAATGATTTTTTTTTTCCTTTTTATTTTCGGAAAAGAAAATCCTTCCATTGCTAATAATCTCCATTATCCAAATAAAAATTCAGATAAATATGAAGAATATAGGTCTTTGGTCGATATGTATTAAATGTAATTTTGAATTTTTAAAAAATTAAGTATTATTAATCATGTGTATTTTTCAATTTTTGAATTTTCAGAATAAGCTTAAAGGGTTCTGAAATAATTATATGGTTTCTAAAGAGATTATGTATTAGAAAAGAAACTAACCAGAGTCTAATAAAAAGAATCCTCACAAATGAGAATTAAACTGGAAAATGAAAAGTATTTTTATATGCTTCTTCAAAAAGATTTTGTGACACGAGCAAGGCAGTGCACCTCCCCCATTTGCCACTCTCGAACACTAGACGAAGAACATAACTCAGGCAGCCTTGGACAAGAAGTCAATTTCTTCCCCTAAATCACCCCGCTGAGAAAGATACAAAACTCATTTTAGTGAAAAATAAACTAATTATGGATCTATGTTTTCAATTTTAAAAAATTGATTGTAACTTAGTTTGTTCGGGACAAATTAAAGGTCATAATTAAAATGTTTATATATATATATATAAAAGAATATATGTAGTTAAGCTTATAATTTTGTAAGTAATAAGATTCTTAAAAAATTGAAATCTCTGTCCTAATTGATATTTTAAAAAAAATAATAATAAATTAAAAAGAATAGTAGACACAAAATTGAATTATATGACAGACAAAAATCAATGAATTTAAAAATTGTTAGATAAATGAGAGACTTATTTTTCAAAAAAAAAAATGGAAAGTTTGAGAGGACACTCCTAAATTTAAAAAGTACTTTAGATACAAAAATATTATTATTATTATTATAATTCTTACCTTGTTACGATAATTTAACGTCAAAATCCAAAGTAAGAATTTGGTCAAACTTTGAAATCGTACGTAGACTAATGTGGTGGCAGTGGGACCCACTAAGGAGGCTTAGTTGGCACCGCCGGCCAATTACGAAAGGGATTGCAAACTTTTCAACGCCTTCTTTCGCCTAATTTTTTTTTTTTTTTTTTTTTTTTTCCCCTTTTTGAGTGCTTCCTAATCAAAATTTAATAACATATTTTACGATAAGTACAATTTTTCTAGTCTTAAGTACAAAATTAAGACTGACGAACCAATACCAAATAATAGTAATAATAATCCAACCAACCAAATTAAATATCAATATTTTAAAATCAACCACTCTTAAATGTTCACAAATCAATCCATTTAAATAGTTCATTATGATTATCTTCAAGACTCATCTATGCATTAATTTTTAAACATGTATAAATTTTTTCAAATGTCAATATATCAACATAAACAATTAAACTAAATGCGTAGAAAATTTTTAAATGAACTTTTCTATAATAGTCAAGATTGATTTGTTTATATATGTTTAAGGGTTTAATTGATACAATTATAAGTATCACATGAGGTTTTTTCAAATTGACCGTAATGAAAGGTGTAAATTAATATATTTATAAAAATTTAAAGTTAAAATTAATACAATTATTAATACGTATTTTAGATTAATACAACTCCTAAAGTTTAATGATATAAATTGATATTTTTCAAAACCAAGATTCATGTTTTTTTTTTAAGCCAAATTTCACCCGGGGTTTATGCGTTTTTCGGAAACTCAAGTAGCTCGTCAAGCTAAAAACAGAGGAGCAAAGCAGCTCGACCGAATTTCTTAATCCAACTAGTTATATAAATTATAGCATTTTTCAGAAGAATACAACTCACCAAGTTTTACAAATTAAACGTATAATATACAAATTCAAGTTTTTGCAGTGTATTTCCTTTCATCTTGTAAACATAAGTTACTTAGATAAAACTTTTTATCTCTAAAACCTTTATAAAATAACAATTCAATCATTAAATTTTACAGTGGATAACAACATAATATATATTTTTTAATTTGTAATGGTCTAGATCATTAACTATAACAAGTAAAAGTTTAGTTTTCACGATGTGAAATTTATAATAATATAATCACTATCATGAAAAATCTCATCAAAATTAAATGTCAACTTTTATTGCGTTAATAACTTTAGTCTTTATAGTTTATAACTAAATTTGATGTTCAATCAATTTATCAATCTACATTTGTAAGAAATTTTATTAAATTGTTACCATGATTGCTGCAAATTGTAAACATACATGAACTAAACTGTTACATATTTGAAATTAATTTGAAATTACAAAAACTATTGAAAGTAATTTTTAACCTTAAAATTTCTAATTTTTGGAGGCCACGAATCCAAATATATTAAACACAATGCTTAAATCTTAGGCATGTGTCACCGTAGATTGACCTTATTCTCTCTAAGTCCTTTAAAAATTCATATATTTTATTTGCCACTAAGTCATCTCACGATGGTTACCATAAATATTCTTCAGTAAATTTTGTTTATTTTTGTCTTGAAACTTAGGTTACTTTTTAAAAGATTTTATATGTATTAGTAAATTTAATCTATTTTGGAATTTTAGTTTATTTATGTATAGATTCCACAATTTCAATTATTTTTTGCAAATAAATCTAATCAACACTTTATTTATTTATTTATCATTGTAGAGGGAAATAAATAAATGTTCAATATGGCTGTACAAGCTGGTAGGTTTTTAATTGTAATATATCTTAAAGCAGTTAAGTTAGATATTTTATTTATGTATGTAATAATAACAGCCGCTATAAATAAATAAAATTAGAATGTCCAAAGTTCAAAGAAAAACATTTATAAATGTAAGACATAATATATTAAAAATTCATTTGTCAAATTTCCTTTCACATTCATCAGTGAATTTTTAAACTTTAACTTGGAACATTTATTATTTTACCATGGTAATTTATTAGAAAAAAAAATTACCCAGATTAAATCTTTTGCACACCCTAAAGATTGGAATTAATTTTGATAATTGCCGTAAATTTAATATCAAGTTGACTAAATTATTACAAATTAAAAACTAAGTAATAATTTATATGAGAGGTAAGACTCCCATGTAACATAACTAACTTCAGAGTTATTTTTCTTAGTATTTCTTTTTTATAATTGATAAGTAGCTGTCGAATACTATTATATTTTTTTTTATTTGTTTAATTATTTATTATTATTATTATTATTATTATTATTATTATTATTATTATTTTGTCAACGATGAAGAACGGCATCGTGCAAATGGGGGAGATTAGCTCATAAATGGTCAATTAATTTCATATTTATCTACCTTTAATTAATTTTTCACAACATAAAAAAAAAAAAAAAGAATACAACCAAGTAACGTAATAGTTGCAATTGATATTAATTTAATACATTTGAGACATTGGATAAATTGATTAAAAAAATACATTTAATAAATTCAACGGTTCCCACCAGTTTCTGGACCAAACTTATTAAATTAGAAGATGATTAATCACGTTTATATTCTCTGATCATATCTTAAAAGCACTAAAAAAAAAAATTGTGTTTGGATAAATTTTCTAGCGTTATGCATGCTAACTGAAAAAATAAAAACAAAAACAAAAACCAATTTCTTGTCTTTATGTGTATATCGCATAGCTAAGAACAAACATGAAAACTTTATAAAAAAATGTCAATTACGTGTATTTGCCTGTTAAACATTATAATAAGTTAATTAAGGAATTAAAATCCATTGAATTTGTTTGGCGTTTCAAAGTTCTTTTGAACGACTAATTTTAAATAGTAACAATAATTAATGATATTATAAAATTGTGTAGCTAGTTGAGTTAATCACATTGACATGGATCACACAATGACGATGTGACAAGATAATTAAAACAACAAATTTGTACTTAAAAAAAGAAAGAAATAAATTAATCAGAACACATTTAGCAACTGATTATAAATTCCTCACAAGATAAATTTCAAAATAAATAAAGCATGCTCTTTAGTTCATATGGTAAATGGAAAGAAAGGTTAATTTTAATAATTAGGTAAAAGATTTAGGTAATATTAATATAATTATATGGATTTTAGGTTATAATAAAATTAATATATTTTGGATATTTGGACGTGAGGGAATGGACCTGGTCTGCTTTGTCCAAAGTCTCCGGCCGACAACAAGGAAAAGGATGTTACCGATCTTTTCTTTTTTCTTATTTAATTTTGTTTCACTTTTTATTTTCCATAAACATTTTTCACTTTACTACAATATTTAATTTCAGAAAAAAAATCCAAATAATTTAATATTCCACTCTTTTTTTTAAATAAATAAATAAATAACCTATTTATTTTTTTACAACAATCGGGTAAAAAATTGAACCTTCTACCTATAAAAAAGAATATCATATCAATTACTATTGAACTGAATTCTTTTTTGATAATTTTCGTTTTTATATGTTTTTTTTTTTTAAAAAAAAGTTTATAGTAGTAGGAAGTGAGGAATATGTATTTTCATTGTGCTGTAAATTTTTTTAATCTTTTTTCTTTAAATTTATATTGTAAGTAAAGTAAATTTTTCATCAACTAATTTTAATATACACCAATAGTGAGAAACTGCACTAAAAAATATGAATTGAATATTTTAATCAATGGAGACTAGATAGGAAACTAAAACATATATTAAATTTCAAAATTAATTTTAATGATTTGCTCAATGAAAAGACAACTTAATTCATTGTGATACATACAATGTATCGAAATATTACATTTATAATAGATTTAATTCTATGGTTTTATTTTCTCTATTGATACTAGTTTAAAACTAAACCTATTTACGAGGTTTTTATATATATATATATATATTTAAGAGGTTTGATGGGTAACTTCATGAGTGTTGAAATGCATATTTATTTCAAAAAAAAAAAAATTATTATTAATTTAGCCATTTTAAGGAAGGAAAAAATTGGTAAAAACCACAAGACCAATTTCCACCCTAAATAGTTGAAATATTATTTTTATCATTTTATTTTAGAATTGGTTACATTTTAGTCTTTATACTTTTAATTGTCCAATTCATATCACATACTTTCAATAAAACTTAAAAATACTTTATGTTCTATGTTGCGAGTTTAATATTTTTCTCTAAAAGTAATTTAAGCGTTTATAATTTTCTTATTGGATGAAAATTATAGTGGTTATTCAATCAATTTTAATTTTAAAAAATAATAATTTTGATAGACTAAATTTAGGATTTATAAAAAATACATAACCAAAATTTGAACAATTGAACATATATAGACCTAAAATAAAATAAAATCCAAAACACATTACTAAAATAATATTTTAATCTAATTAAAATGATACAACCATCGATTTTTTTTTAAAATACAAACAAGTCTTTGATAAAGGGAATTAAAAAATACAACACGTTTTATTTCTTTGCTTACATTTTGTTGAATTAGTATTTCTTTCGTGTTATTATTTGTTTTGATTGGAAATACAACTTCTTTTACGTCATGGACTTTTCTACATTTTATTAAAAAAGTACTTAATAACTTTACAAATAGTTATCCACTAAAAAAAAGAAACTTTAAAAAATAATTATCAAACAAACTCACAAATTTAACTATAAATTATATTCTCATCTCCATTTAAAATAATAAGATGTCTATATTTTAAGAATAAAGAATAGAGAATTTCTCAATTTTTTTTAAAAAAAGGACAATGTCCATTTTTTCTCAAAAAGAAAGGGAAAAAATTAAAAAGGGGCGAGGTCCATCATATCTAATTGATTAATTACTCGTGCTTTATAGATAACAATTATATATTAAATTTTATGGAATTAGTTATATATTTTGTTTTGTTCAATGTACAATTCTAAATCAATTTTGTCACGTTTGTTTCACGAACTATATCCAGAAATTATGATTTATGGATTCTTTTTTTTTTTAATTTTTTTTTTTTTGAAGAATATGATTTATGGATATTGATTTTATTTGCTTTCGGTTGCCTTTCTTTTGGCTTCTCGGCTAACAGCTCTGTGCCTCTGTCGGCTATTTTTTTTAAAAAAAAAAAATATTTAATTACTATAATTTAAGTATCACTAGCATCGGATTCGCCTCCATTCTTTGCCACGTGTCCCTGATTAAGTCCAATAATCCACTTGTAATAATTTGAAACTTTTAAGCATTGGAGACAATCTAGTAATTTAAACAAAGATACATTGTTTCTTACCTTCATAATTAATAAAAATAAATCATCATTTCAATTCTCAATACTCATCATAAATATGACCAATCTATAGTTAAGACATGTGTATAATATGTGACATCATTTTGGGTTAGAAAATCAAAATTCATTAATATAATTTTTATCAAATAAAATTATAATTAAAAGTTCAAAAATTATATTAACATTTTTATTATAAATTTAAAAAACATATTCACATATTTATTTTATTATATAAAAATTATTATTAATTTTAAGAGATTAAATTTAAAATTTAGATACATACTGGGACCAAATCAATTAAAAGGATTAGGCAAGGCCGAAGTTGATTCGCACGTGCGGGGCAGAATAATTAAATGGAGGGAATTTGGTCGGGGTGTGAGTCATAATTTTAATATCTAAAAGGAAAAAAAAAACCATAATTTTAAGAGACACACGTCACAAGCATTATACAGTTCCTCAATCCTCAATTAAATGATTTAATTTAATAAATAATCACAAGTTCAGATCATCTACAAAAAGCTAATGTAATTAATTGTTAAATTACAAGTTTAAGTTTAGGTATGTGTTTAATTAGTCCATGAGTGTAATAGATCCTAAATTTAAAATTTTATATATGTCTAATAATTCACTTACATATTTGATATTATTTTTAAAAAATCAATAATTTTATCAATCATAAACTTGAATATTATGTATAATAGAAGGGTAATGGTTTTTAATGGCAAAACTGTTAGAAATATCTTGAAATATAACAAAATATTATTGTTTACCAATGATATACTATCAATGTCTATTACTGAAAGCTGAATTTTTAATTTTGTATACAATCAACTTGTGAATTTTAAAAACTAAATATAAATTTTAAAGGTACAAGGACCAAAAATACAAAATTGAAGATTTAGGGATCTATTACCATGACAATAAAAATTGCTTTTAGCTTAAAATTTATTATTGAATATATTTGTGTGATTGGAGTTTGATGCAATTTGATTTTTTTAGTTTTATTGTATGTTCAAAGTAGGATTATAGAAGTTATTTATGTTATTAAAGTCTATTGAGCTTTTAAAATTCAATAGTTGATTTTGAGTGTATTATATGTTCGATATGCAATTTGGAAAATATTTGTGCGAGTAAACTATGATTTTTTTTTTCCAAGTAAAACCTAAATTGTTATTTAAAGTCTATTTATATGGTTAACATTTGATTTAGACAAATTGTTTGTAGTTTTTTTTTAAAAAATAATAATTTATTTCATTTATAAAAAAGGAAATATTTTAAATGCTATCAATCAAATATATTTTTAATGCCAAAATGAACATAGCTTAACTAGCATCGTATTTGTACTATGATGTTCAATTTCCATACCCCGCACATTGTAAAGAAAAATATATATGTTTTTGTTGTATAATTTTTTTTTGAAAAAAATCAAAACAAACTTTTGAATTGTCATAAACCGCTCTAAAAATATGGTCGTGGTAGTAATTGTATCTCTAAATTTTCATAGTAAAAATATAACCTAAAACTTTCAAAACTATAAAAGTTGTGCCCTCTAAACTTTTGTGCTAAAAATTAAAAATCTTCCAACTATAATAAATGTAAAAAGTAGATTCATTTTACTCCATATATCTCTTGTGTCAATGCGAACATAGTAATAACTCAATTGACATAAAATTGTACTATCGATCAAAAAATTAAAAGTTTAAATCTCCTATCTATATATATATTATTGAATAAAAAAACCCTTTCTCATTTTAGATTTCTACGATATTATTAAGAAGCAAAACCCACATTGTTGACCTTTTGTTATTATTTGAAAGTTAAAAATAAATAAATAAATAAAAGGAGAGGAAAAGGGAGGGGGACAATGTGGCCTAAAAAACATTTTAGATTAAAAGTTTAGTATAAACTAAATTACTCGCTATAATATAAAGTTATCAGAAGTAAATATATAAATCAAATTAGGCCTTTTTATGTGGACCATCATTTGTAAATATAAAAAAATTAAGAAAAATATATTTTGGTCCATAGATTTTAGGTATAGTTTTCTATTTGGTCCCTAAGTTTCAAAATGTTATACTTTTAGTCTTTGAGTTTTTTGTTTTATTTTAATTTAGTCCCTAAATTTCAACATGTTGAACTTTAAGTCTTTAAATTTTGAGTTTTGTTTTAATTTGATCCCTAGGTTTTAAGATTCACATTTTTAACCTTGATTTTTCTTTCTTTAAATACTCACTTCAATCTTTGATGTTAATGTCTATTAATTAATTAAAAATAATTATGAAAGAAAATTTAAAAATTAATTTTGATAGTGATGAAAAATAGTGAAACTTAATTAATTATATAATTTCTATAATTTTTTAAATTAATTAATAGACATTACCACTAAAGACTAAAAAATTGTATTTAGTGAAAATCTAGACTAAAAGTTTAATATTTGAAATCTAGGGACCCAAATTGAAACAAAACTAAACTTCGAGGTAAAGTTGTAATATTTTAAAACATATTATAAATAGAAATCAAACTCAAAATTTAATGACTAAAAACGTAACATTTTGAAATTTAGAGATTAAATGAAAACTAGACCTAAACCCTAGAAGCAGGGATTGTATTTTTCCCAAAGAAAGTTGGGTGGAGATTTTGTCCTTTGATTATATTGATAACTTTGCTATTTTCTTTTTTAGAATATATTAAATTATAATGATGAAGTTATTTTGATCTTTCTAACCTTACAAGTTGTAATAATTATAATGGTGCTCAAATGAACATAATACATTGATTAGTATTAATTTTAATCTGTAGTTTATTCAATGATGCATCAGATTAGTAGGTCCAATTTTGGATTAAAAAGTTAATTACTTATTTGGCTACAAATCCATTAAAGGTTGATCATGATAGGTTAGACCTTTTCTTTTGGGAAAAATTGGATTTTAGTTCAACTATTTTTGGCATGGTTTTGTCAATACAAGGGATTTGATCTTATTTGCAAAGTGCATGTGAATTAATATTCTAGTGGGGAATATTAAAAAGCTTATGCATGAATCTAAATTTTCAAATATCCATTTTTCCCATTCACAATCAAACATATCAACTTGGAAGTGTTATAGTAATTTCATTTTCTCTCTCACAAAAGATCAATTTTAAGCAAGGGAGGAGGGGGATTTTGACAAGAGAATAGAAACAAAAGATACAATATTCTAATATTCATAGAAAAACGGGATGTTCTTTGGTCGAAATATAATTTAGATTCATGTAAACGTCTAAGTTTTAAAAAGTGTATGACGAAATCGAGACCAAATCCAAATGAATGAAATTCCTGAGGATATAAAGGTATGGTTTAGCAAAGACTTAAAATAGTTGAAAATTAAATGTAGCTCAATCATAAGAATCCAAAGTTAAATGTAATTAGTTTGGATTAATTCTATGTTGAGTAACCACCTAAGAAACTTGTCGGGTCATAGGGATACAGAGAGATGTCGAAACCTTGACAACCACCCAAAATGAATTTTGAAAAAATGAGTTTATAAAATAAGTTGGTAATTAATTTTGAGTGTTGTGTGGTTAATCTCTCCCTAATTTGTATGAGAAACTTTGCAATCACCGTAACGGTTGAAAATTTCTTTTATAATATATTTTTTTAGTTTTAAAAAGTTTTTATCAAATTGTTTAAATGAATATAAATTTTTTAAAAAACATTTCTTTTTTGAGTCATTCAAAACATATGGTTAGTTTTAAAACTCCCACAATTGTTGAGTAAAATCTTTTTATCTAAGCCACATCACCTTTTTTTCTTCTTCCAAATATTCAGGGTATTTAAAATTTCAAACATTCTTTATTGATTTTCAAACACCCCTTTAAAGAATTATAAATATTTGATGGTACATATCATTAAAAAATAAAAAATTAGAATATTTTGAATAATATTTCCACCTTATGATCAAAGGAAGAATATTATAAAGATTTGACTGAGAAGCTAATAATAGATCATAGAGAGAAAGAAAATCAAAACTGTTTTTATTCTTCATATTCTTGTTTTTTTTTTTTTTTTTTCACAGTAGTAATTAGGATGATTTGAACTTATCCAATCTTTTTCCTTTTTAGAAAAAGGAAAAATAAAATTAAAAATAAATAAAATTAAAGGTTACTAGAAAAAAGAGAATGTTTTAAGAAGGTGAGAAAAAAATTTTCAAACTTTTACACTTGCACATCCTACAAACTAAATTTAATTAACAAAATAATTGGTTTTGAGATATGGGTTTCGCAAGCTGTCAAATTTTGAGTGGAATTAAATTATATGCTTTGATTTTCACCTTTTTATTTTTTAAAATAATTTTTATAAATTTTTTTTCCTGGTTCAGATCATCGGGGCTTTATTCCACCAAAGTCCCCTATCTTGTTTTTTTCAAAAAAAAAAAAATAATAAAAATAATAATAATACATAATAATAATAAATTAATTAATTAAAAAAAAAAAAAAAAAATAAATTAATTAATTAAAAAAAAAAAAAAAAAATAAATTAATTAATTAAAAAAAAAAAAAAAAAATAAATTAATTAATTAAAAAAAAAAAAAAAAAATAAATTAATTAATTAAAAAAAAAAAAAAAAAATAAATTAATTAATTAAAAAAAAAAAAAAAAAATAAATTAATTAATTAAAAAAAAAAAAAAAAAATAAATTAATTAATTAAAAAAAAAAAAAAAAAATAAAAAAAAAAAAAATAATAATAATAATAATAATAATACATAATAATAATAAATTAATTAATTAAGAAAAAAAAAATCTCATTTCAGTTATCAACTTTGATCTTCACACATTTCGTCAACTTAATAACGAAAATATAGTATATAAATATGTTTTCAAAATAATTTATAGAGAAAATATTAATAGATAATATTGTATTTATAAATCAATAATAATCTAGTATATGAACTAAATTTAATATTTATTAAAAGTATAAAAATTAAATTTAAGTATTTAAAAATATGGAGGTTAAAATTAAATAAAATTTAAAGTATTGAAAATTAAAATGATATTTTTGAGTTTTGGAGGAGTGTTTTAAAAATTTTCTGTCTTGGTATTTGACTCTTGAATTTCGTAGTATTATTTTAACAGTTAATATAATGGATCATATCATGCTTTTTTGCTTTGACTTTTGACTGTTTTTCATCATTACTTCTACAAACTTGATGCAATCAATAATTTGAATTATGTGGTAATGTGATTTTTTTTTTTTTCAATTTTGGATTAAAATACAATTTCAATCTTTGTATTTTCTTTGACTTGTAATTATTCTTTATTTTGCTTTCACATTTCATGAAAACAAATTTGAAGTCTTAACAAATTTTTAAAATTAAAAATTATTATAAATATTATAATAAAATAGATGTCTATTATATAATCAAGCTTAGTGTCTAAAGGCTACATGTCTCATAATGACATATCTTTAGTGGTCATGTAGTTCCACCATCTATTTGTCAAATTGTCTATAAATAGTGGCGTTTGGTGGATATTGGAGATGCACACATTAGAGAGAAAAAAAGAGAAATGATTGGAGAGATTTGAGAGATCTTCATTTTTCATAAAATTCCACTTTCATTTCTTTATTTTAGTTTATTTCAAGTTTGATTTTATTATTTTATTATTTTATTATTATAATTTCTCAATTTTTTTGTTCTCGTTTTTCCATCATTTTGCTCCTCAATTTTACAACAAAAACAAAATTTTATAAAAGGTTTATTTTTAAAAATATATGACTTGGATTTTGAAACAATCATAAAAGTAAACCAAAAATAAAGAAACATTGAGATGAAAGTATTGTTTATAAACTTAGCTTTAAAAAATAATATGTGGAAAATAAAACAATTATTAATTAGAGTCTTAGTATATTGTACTTCAAAATGGTAAAGTTATACTTATAACAAAGCATTGATGTTAAAATTTTGGACATATGTCAATTTATACCATAAACTTTAAGAGTTGTATCAATTAAGACACTTTAATAATTATTGCATTAATCTATACCCTAAATTTTCATAAGTGCATAAATTTATACCCTTCTCCAAATTTTGTTCGTCCAATAGCGTGCAAAACCTATGAGCTTAGTAAATTAAACACCTAGATTGTCATTAGTCAACTAATTTAGAACTTTCATTATAATTACTTTTAAAAATCATTGATGCATTAATTCTCAAATGTGTGTAGACTTCTTCAAACGTTGGTTTTACAAAATGGACGATTAGAATGAGTACATCGACCAGTCTCAAAGGAAATTATGGCTAAGAACCTAAATTGTTTGATTTATGAAAGTTTAGAGATTTAATTGGTACAATTATAATTTTCACATGAGGTTTTTCCAATGAAACGGAATAGAAAGTGTAAATTGATATACTTACAAAATTCTAGAATATAAATTTGATATAATCATCAATTCATGATTTAAATTGATACAACCCCTAACGTTTAGGGACATAAATTGATATTTTTCCTAAAATTTTCTATGAAAAATTATAGGGTCAAATCAAAATATATCTATAATACACATGTGTGTGATTTTTTGAAAACAAGATTAAAAGGAAAAAGAAAAGAAAAATCAAAAAATCAAAGAATCATTTGTACATATGTGCAAGAGTTTAAGTCAACTCATTGACTGTGATGGGTATGCACTACAATACAATATATATATTTAATAATATTTTTAATAAATTTTCAATGTCAAGAACTTTATATATATATATATATATATATATATAGAGAGAGAGAGAGAGAGAGAGAGAGAGAGAGAGAGAGAGTAAGTCCTTTGTGAGGAAAAAAATTAAGGAATATTAATCCAGTAAGTTTGACTATCCACATGTTGAATTGGTAGTTCTAATCCAATCAATAAAATAAAGAAGTTCAACAAAAAGTTACTGAATTTGGTTTATTTTTTCCCTTTTCATGAAAAAAATAGCCTAATTTGCATTAATTTTGACCATGAAAAAAAGAAGCTTAGATTTGTTTGATAGGAACATAAGAAAAAAATAATTAAGATAATAAAGAAAGTTGAGGCTAACTTCAGCTTGACTGCATTCATGGACTATATTGACTTTGTAATCCAAATTTATTGCAAAAATAATAAATAAATTAACAAACCCTAAATTCTAATAAACTAAGACTCCGTTTCTAATAAACTAAGACTCCGTTTGAGATTGTTGTAGTTCTTAAAATAATTGTTGTCAGCTTTTTTGAAAAATCAACTATGGAAGGAAGTAAAATAGTACTGGATAAATTTTAGTTTAGTTTAAATTAGAAAAAACTAGTTATGATGTTGGATAAATTTAATACTAAATTAGTGTAAATTAAATTAATTATATGAACAAAAGTAGACTTATCATTTTAATTGTTTTCAGATTGATAGTTAATATAGAATTTATACATATATAAATAATTTTATATGATTTGAATTTCAACTAATTTTGTTTAATCAAAATTATTTTATAAAAAATTTAAGAAAAATAATTATTATAAGAAAAAATTGAATCAATAAATTTAAAATATATTTTAATGTAGAAAGATATTATTATAATATAGTTATTTAAATATAGTTAAGAAAGTAGTAAATTTTTAGAAAAGTTAAATCTAAATATTACTACTATTAGTTTTTACACGTTAGTTAGAATTTACACGTTAGTTAGAATCTAAAAAGTGATTCTCATTGATCGAGTAATAGTTTGATTTACCAACACAATCCCAAATAAACATAATTCAACTATAAAACATTTCCCTCCTCTAAAATTTAAATACATTAATATATTATATGCGGCAATTTCGTAAATTAGTGCCAAACATATTTCTAGGATTGATTCAAGTGTGTATTGTTACATATGCTTCAACAAAGCTGGAATAGCTCAGTTGGTTAGAGCGTGTGGCTGTTAACCACAAGGTCGGAGGTTCAAGCCCTCCTTCTAGCGGTTTTGTTTTTATTTTTCTCCCAATTTTCATGAAACACCTGGCTATTGCAAAATTCCTTTTTCTTTCTTTTTCTTTCTTTCCTTTATTTGGCACAATGATTCCTGCAGTATAACATGTTTATAAATAATAAATTAAATAAAAATTTAGGAGGAGAGTTCATTCAACACCGAAACTATATAATGTAGAAAAAAAAACTAATTCTGGCTTGTTCCTTCATTCATTTTCCCCTTGATCACTTCTTAGAGGATGCACGTTTGCCAGGTTTCGAGCTTCGTTGAGCTGTGGGTGGAAGTTTCTCCGATGGACCACACGGCAGCAGTTTTCCAGTCTTGCGTTCAACCCGACGTTTGAGCTCCCTGAGTATTCGAACTTGGCTCAGCTTCTCAGGAGACAACATTTCCCAGTAAATGCCTGCAATTCAAAACATTTTGGGTTGTACAATATGAGACTATTAGTTTATTTTTGTTACAAATTTGTTCATGTCATGTCCCCCTCCAATCTCAAGCAAATTGATATGTGTTGCACTAATCTTTTGAGATATGCACTGAAAAGGAAAGGCCTCTTTACTATGATAAGTTTTGCTTAAAAGTCTACAAATATTGAATATAGATGCAGATACCCGAAGGATCAAACTTGTATTTCAAGAGGGGAGTTTGGTATTGGAAAAGGCAAATAAGCTGCAAACCTTGGGGTTTGGGGATTCTCGTGTGGGTTAAAATGACCTGCGTCGGAGTGCATATGATGTCTACTGGCACGTCGTGGACTAATAGCTTCTTGACTGGAATATCATCAACCAATTGGCAATCGTGCACTGCAGAGAATTGGAAGGCTGTATTACGATAGGACATTTGATGAAAATGCACAGCCAAAAGCACTAAGACAATGTGAACTTTAACATGTGTGAAGCAAACAGGGAAACTCGAAAACATGTAAGCTATCCATATGTATCTAAAACATCTCAACGTTATTTATTTTTATCGCCATCGTTCTTCGACCAACAGCAGTCTGTACACAAATTATCTCAACTGCTTGACAAAACTTGTCTTCAACCGATAATTTTATTCTATGCAAGTAAATTTGAGAGCAAGCTCTCTTTTTCTTGAGAATGGGGGAGGTCTGAAAATTGTAAATATCGGAAAATCAACTACTAAACTATCTGCACACGGCTAAAGTTGCACGATCTAAGTTGATAGTAAAGAATATTTAGATATTAAGTACTGAAATTTAACTCCCGTTAAATTATGTAACACAACATATTGTTGCTGAAAATAATGAAAAGAATGAGAATCTACAAAATAAGATAGAAGTAGAGTAGTTACACAACCAGAAGTAACTACTGGAGTTGAGTCATCAATGGCTCCCATGTACCGCAGCATTCCATATTCTAGTTCCGCAAATCCCTGCAGTCCATAGTGTTAAGAGTAAATTTTAAGTTTATATTCAAATTGTATCTAGTAGATCTGTGAATTATAAAGTATCAAATAGGTCAAAACCTACTAGACACAAAATAAAAGTCGAAGAGCCTATTAGGTACTTTTTAAAGTTCAAGGTATTGTTTTTTTAAAGTCAAAATAGCAACTTCAGTTGCATAAAGTGGCATAAAGAAGCATAGATACAATCAAGCATACTATTTCACTTGCATAAGATTACAACACTTGGGGTTTGTTCGGATTGACTTTCTAAGTACTTAAAAACATCTTTTTAAGAACTTTGAAAATCAATTAAAGAGTTCCTTAATCAATATATTCCGTTTCCAAAGTGGCAAAGAAGGTAAGAAATTAGCTACAGCTGTAAGTTCTGTGCAAACAAATAGATGGCTGTAAAGAAGATATGGAAAGATAACATGAGAAGATGTCTAAAGACTGAGGACTGAGGACTATAAAATCTTCCGAGCAAATATGTTTTATAACCAGCCATTTTTTATGTAAAAGATAAAGCCAACAGTAACACTCTTACCTCTCCCTTGCCAAGCCGAGCACCCGTTGTGGGGTCAACAGCAACAGAACCAATGACGATCAGATCAACTTTGATCTTTTCATCCAGTCCAATTGGCTTTCCATACTTTGCTACCCCAACAGAAGTGCATGCCTCATTGATGGTTGCCGGAGTCAACATTCCGGATTCGACTATGGAGAAAAACCCTGTTCTCAACCGAGGCTGAGGTGTTAATAGTTTTTTGCCACCTGATCATAATCAAAAACCATTTAGTTTGTGATTTAACATGAAGAAAGCTTTCATGCTTATCCAGAATCAAAGACGATACATATAGCTCATCAGTAGTAAAATGAAGTTCACGACTCAATTGAAGCTTACACTGTATGATTAACCACCAGAAAATTATAACTCAATCTGACAATGTCATACTTGAGACATCCAACCACCAAATTTACCATTAGAAATTCGTAGTTTCAGTATATCTCATCTTTCATAGTTTTAGTTATGAACTAAGACATCGCCAGTTGACATATTTTGAAGTTTCCCCTCCTCACATCGCTCATGCACGCCTTTTGCCATGCAACTTTGCACATAGTCTTTGTAAGGTTTTAACATCCTTGAAGGAACTCTCTTTTTGATAAGTACTACAGGATTAGACAGAATAGAAAGAATATCTCTTGATGCATAGACTGAGTATCTTATAACAAAAGTCTCTTAACAAAAAGAAAGAAATCATAAGTTTAAATTACAAGTTTAGTCATTGAACTTTTAAGTCTGCATCTATTTGGTCTTTGAACTTTTAAAAGTGTTTGATAGGACCCAAAACTTTAAAATGTCTAATAAGTCCAAAAACTTCCAATTTTGTGATATCCTTGACATATTCAAAAGTTTCAAAAAAAAAAAACAAATGATCTCTTAGATACGAATTTGGATTTTCCGCAAAACGAAACATTAAGGCCCCGTTTGGTAACCATTTTATTTTTTGGTTTTGTTTTTTAAAATTAAGCCTATTTACTCCATGTTTCTGCCGATAATCTGCATATTTCTTAAGTACAATGGTTGAATTCTTAGTTAAATTCAAAAAACAAAAACAAATTTTTAAAAGCTATTTTTTTTAGTTTTCAAAATTTGGCTTGATTTTTAAAACATTGTTAAAAACTAGACAACAAAGGAAGAAACTTGTAGGTGAAAGTAGTGTTTATAGACTTAATTTTCAAAAACAAAAACAAAAAACGAAATGGTTACTAAACAGGGCCTAAACTTTCAATTTAGTGTCTTAGTAGTCCCATGAATTTTTTAGATACAAAATTAAAAGTTTAGGAACTACTGGACATGGAATCAAAAGTACGGAGGTCTATTAAACACTAGAACCCAATTGACACTTTGAAAGTTTAGAGACTGAACTTGCAAGTTGACCCGACTATATCAGTAACCAGAGAAGTGGTGAAATAAAAAACGCCAATCTAAATCATATAAAAATTGTATTGTTCACTAGCATTGAGTCTTTGAATTCATTAACAGCTTGAAACATAGTCTCTTGACGATATAGTTATATGACAGACGATAGCAGGCAGACAATATAAAAGGACACAAACAACCAAGCGAGAAGAACAACAGGATAAATCAGAAATGTATCAGCAGAACTAACCCATAAGTGTAAGAAGCCTCACACCCTTCTGAGGAGAATCCGGATTAACCTTGACGCACTGCGAATCCCTGAATACTTCCAAATCGCATAACTGATACAACTCCATTTCATCAGGTATACGCGGAATGAATCAAAATTTCCAATACTGAAAAGATCGACTCAAACATTTTCTTTCCAAGAAAACAATTCAGGAATTGGGGAGGCTCACTCTATTAGCAGCTTCCATGGCACCAAGGAAATTAGGGATTCGATGGTGAACGGGACGGGGATTTGCCGCGATATTTTGCGACTCCATGACATCCCAAACTCGTTTTCGGATGACCCACTTCCAAGCTTTCGGGTCGTCGTCCGAAGCGCCTTCAGTGTCCCTTATTGAAGCTTCGGCCATGGATTCTACAGCTTGGGCGTCGAGGCGAGATCTCTCAGCCTCGAATGCTGCTTCGTCGAAAGCGTGATCGCGTTGGGTTTCTCTGCCGCCATTTGTACTGCTATCCAGCTTAAAGTGCCTCTGGAACTGAGAATTTCTTCTGATGGAGATCGAAGAGATGGAAGAAGATCTTCGAATTGCGTTGAGAATTGTGGATTTGAGCGATAGTGGGTGGGATAATTGGAGGAGATTGGAATCCATTAACGAGAATCTCAGTGTACTGTTTGAGTGTTCGCCCCTCGCGGATAGTTCGCCACGGATAAAGATAAGTTTTTTCTTTTTTCTTTTTTTTCCTTTTCTTTTTCTTCCCCCTATACTTTTAATAGTTTTTCTTAAGAAAATATTCATTTATACCCTCGACATTTGAAAATGGCTTCAATTCCACCCTCAACTATCAATTTATTTAAAACTTTTGTCGGTGTATCCATTAAATCCTTAATTGCATTTTGTTTAGATAAAATATCGTCTGACATTTATAATTTTATTAATTAAAAGAAAAATTGCATAAATTACTCCTAAAGTATGAAATTTATTACAATCAGTCAATCACACTTATGTATTTTTAAAAAAATTACAACGCAGGTTGTTGATTATGTTGCTATTTGTTTAAGCCCAGCTGAGCCAGCCTCATTCCCCATGATTTGACCTTTCATCTGTGAGCAAGGAATAGTTATTTTTTTTTATTTTTTATTATCTATATGACAAATTTACCCCTCCCTTATTTAGCCGCGATGATGACCAAATAAACTCTAGTTTAACTAGAGGGATCGAATTGCAACCATCAAAAAAAGTATAGAGGTAATTGATCAAATTAAAAGTATATGAGTGTGATTGTAACATACCTCATACTTTAAGGGAGTTTATGCAATTTTTCCTTAAATATAAACTACAAAACTTTCGTAAGCAAATTATTTAAGCCTCACATGATAAAGTTTGTGTTACTTGTTTCTTATTTTATTAAAAACTAAAAATAGAAACATGTTTGATAACTGTTTCTTATTTATTGAATTGTTTTTCTTAATTTTCTCCTTATTTTATAATTTAAGAAATAATTTAATTACATTAAATAAAAATATATAACAATAAAATATAAAAATTTATATTATCAAATACAAATAAGTCGCGGTGCAAAAATTAACAACAATAATATAGTTATTGTTTTTGTCTTCAAATGTTGCTCAAATTTGAAGTCCTTTGTCTTAAATTACATTGACTCAAATCCAACTTAACTACATTATTGTGTGAATGTTGTAGTTGTAAAATAGCAAAAATAAATGTATTATGAACAAACTTTATATTTTGTAAGATTCTCACCCGTTTGAAACATTCTAAAAATAAAAGTTTAAAATTAAAGTAATATATAAACATGTATATTGTAAATTTTTAAAAATATTTAAATATATATTGAAATTTTGAAAATTGAAAATGATAACAATATATAAAGAAATTTTATTATAAATAGAAAAATATCAAACTATTTATAAATATAAATAAATTTCACTATTATAGACTATGATAGATTTCTATTGCGATCTATCACTAATAGTGAAATTTCTTTATATGCATAAATAGTTTGACTCGTTTTGCTATAATTAAAAAATACTCATATATAAATTTAACTATTTAAATTTTTTAAAATTCAAAGTTAAACAAACGTTTAAATAGTAAATTTTTTTAAAAAATAACAAAATTGATAAAGAAAAAAAAAGGCATAAATATAAAAAGACACAAAAATATAAAATTGACTTATCTGGGAATTGAACCCGCAAGCATGACAAAGGTAATTAGCAAAGCAAAACTTCCCTACCAACAGAACGACTTTCGCTAGAGTAAAATATATGAGTTTTGAAATTAGAGAATTTGTAATGGGTGAGAAATCTAAAATGTATAATTAGGAGCGTGTCTTTAACATGTGAAAAATTGTAGATATGATAAAATTCTCAAATTTAATTTTTTGTTTCTTCCGTATTCCAATTTTACCCTGCATCTTTTGGTATATCAGTCAACTAATATATCACATTTAAAGTATATCAATGGTGTATTTTTTCCATTGATTTGTATATTTTTTTGTATTTTTTGTTTGCAACAATATGAGTTATTACTTACTTTAATTTTTGTATTTGTTACATTTTTTTATCCTTTTTAGTTTTTTTTTTCCATTTTTAAATGAGTTTGTTTCTTTCACTTTTAGTACAAGTGTACAATAAGCCGGAGAGATTCAACTTAAAATTCACTAACACTCCATTTTTAGTAATGTATACTACTAGTATACTCACATTGACAATTTGGTTGTGTTTGGAATAACTAGAGAAAAAAGTATTTTTCAAAAAAAATTATTTTTATGATTTGTTTAAACACTTAAATAACTAATCATTTTCAATTGTATATCAATAATATATCAAGTGTATCAAATGTATCAAGTATCTATCAATAGTGTATTAAGTGTGTACCAAATGTCTATCAATAGTGTAGTAAGTGTGTATAAGCAGTGTGCAACAGACGTATACTAGTAGTGTATCAAATGTATCAAGGATACACATATATCAAGCGTATCAAATATATATCGGTAGTGTATCAAGTGTATATCAATGGTGTATCAGGGGTATCAAGTGTACTAGGTGTATCAAGTGTATCACGTGCATTGAGTTTTTTCTTTTTTTTTACTATTTTTGCAAAAGCAATAAATTTGGTCTATGGACCTAATTTTTTAAACTTATTTTGTCAAATATGCCAGAAGCCCTTAAAACTATTGGTTCGTGAGGTTTAAAACTAATATTTATTAACTGTATTTGATTATCTGACAAATAATTATAAAACAATTAATTAAAAAAAAGTAAAAAATTAATTATTTAGACTTGTCTTCGTTTGTGGCAAGGTTGAAGTTTCCCCCATCCACTTCTTGGATGGAACTTAGAATAATTTTTATTTTATTTTATTAATTTTAAGTTGGTTTGATAAATCATCTCACTCACGTTGATAACAATAGTCTAGTCAGCATTTCGTTACATGAAAGTTAAGTCGGTGATCATTTAGAATCATTTTACAAACCTAGAAGCTAAAATGTCTGTTTTGAGACTTCAAAGACCAAATAGACATCACCTCCAAACTTTAGAGACTAAAAGTGTATTTTTCCCTAATTTATACGTGAAATAATATATAAAATAAAAATAGTTTCACAAATTTGAGATTTGAGAACTTTATAAAAAAGAAATATGAACCGTTATTAAACATGTTAATTTCTTGAAAAATGAGAGATATGAACATTATTAATGAGCCCCTAGTCTCTTGATTAAGTTTTTCTTTTAAAATTGTTCGTGCATCAATTGTAAACGTCTATTTTTTTATATGATTTGAGTGAGTCTATATACGTGTAAAATTAGATGTATTAATGGTTTTCAAATATAATCACAATAAATGTTTTAAATTGATTCACTTATAACAATTTAGAAGTTTAATTGAAAAAAATTAAATATCTCGTCAAACTAAATTTGAACGAGGGTGCAAATATTGATACACTTGTATAGACTACAACAATTTGTTCTTGAACGTTGTCTTTTCTTTTATTGTTAAATTACAACTAACTTTAAGATTTATATCTATTTGGTCTTCAAAATTTTTTAAAGTGTCTAGTAGGTTTTTAAATTTTTAAATGTGTGCCTAGTAAGTCTTTGAATTTTTTTAAAAAACGAAGATAATAATACTTAATCTATTCTTTATAAATTTGATTTTATGTCTATTGAAACACTAAAAGTTCAATTTTATGTTTAGAAGATAAGTGTTTCTAAAAATGTCAAGTTCAAGGACCTATTACATATAAAATCGAAAATTTTAGATCTATTAAATATTTTAAAAGAGATTGTGAATTCAAATAAACCTTAAGGTTATAAACTAAACCAATTATAAAAACAACATTTTATGTCTTAGCGCTTTTTTTTTTTTTTTTCCTTTTTTTTCGTGTGGAGTATATGATTGATCTAGTTGGTCGTCAGCAAAACTGTTCGTTTTCTGCATAAATTTTCTGTTCAGGCGGAGAATGGGGAAAAAGATTCCCCACAAGCTAAATGGGATTATCCATCCAACCCCATTTGTTTTTTATTTCCATCTTTTTTAACAACATATTATTGTTATATAAATATTATATTTTAATTTCAAGTCTTATTGTTTAATGACAAAGATAACGATTATATCTAAAATTAATATTTAAATTTAGGTTATAAATATGAATAGCTTATTGGTAATTATTTCATTCTAAAAAAATTGAGTATTTTCTCTGGAAGGTGGTCATTGTAGTTGATCTCCATAGGTGGTATTTGCTGGGGTTGGCATCAAAAGTCGTCTTCAGAGTTGATCACTAGAGCAAATTGTTGGGTTCACAATGATTGTCGTCAAAGCAAAGTGGATGTAGCATCCATAGATACTTGTTGGAGTTGGTTGCTGACAAGAATCACCTAAAATATTGAAAAAAAAATAACCAACTCAATTCAACTTAGGGCGTTTTTGAAAATGAATTTAATCTGATTAAAATTATTTTTGTTATTTTTAAAATAATTTTGAAACATATTTTAAGTCATTCAAATTCAATATTGTGGAGTAGAGAGAATGACCTTTAAACAATAAATTTGAATATTAAATAAAATTTGAGGCATGTTGTAAAATAATTTTGAACAACTTGAAAATCACTCCGAAGGCAGCAAGCTTACCCAAGCGGCGTTGGTGTTCAACCAACCCCTCGTGGTCACAGCCAAAGTGGGCACAGCCGTCAGCTTCCAGGCCGTTGCACCAACTTCCAGTCCACCGGCGAAGATTTTTCCCGCCTCAGCCGTAAGCTTCAACTGCAGCAAAGCAATGTTGAAGGCAAAGAATCTGCGGAAGGCGGTTGTGCCGCCCACTCTCATCGACGATCCTTCTCCCGGGAATCTCCAGCCCACTCGTCTCGCCCTCCATGTACGTTTCTTTTCTTCTTTACACCTCTTTCATCAACCCTAACCTCTTTATTCCGTCTCTTTCAATCTACCTTAACCTTTCTTCTACTCTCTAGGTTACTCCGGACGGTTCTTCCTGCTGGGTCTTCATCGCTTCCGGTTCCCGCGTTTTTAAACTCCAGGTATGCTGCTGTCTGCCGAGCTGCCTTTGAGCGTTTTGGTCTTGCAAAACTCCAACTAATAAGCTGTGTGTTACTCTTATCTCAAGTTTTATGTGTGTTTGAAGTTTAGTTGTACTGGAATTCAGTTAGAAAGCAAGGCCGTTCTGTTGTTGGTAGTGAGAATGGTATTGTGTGACTGATTCTAATGCGGATGGATTTTGGTGATTCAGACTGATTCTTTGGTGCTTTTAGATTCATGTGCTTCTTCTAGTTTTAAAGGGCTGAAAATGAGCTGTTGAGGTATACTTAGTCACCTCCAGTTCTTTGATGTTTGTTTGCTTGTCTAAAGGAGGTCAGTGTTAGTTAACTCTCAATCAATATGTTCTATCTAGTGCTCTTACTTCTCTTGCGTTGAATTCCAATCAAGATTGCCAAATTCATTGAGAAAAACTCCAGAAGTACTTTGCGACTAACGAGGGCTTGGACTTTGCAACTTAAGGACTACGAATGTTGCTTTCTCCTCTTAATGAACGTGGTATTTTCATAGAGAAGAAGGTTCTCTTTGGGATGAGATTAGGGTTAGTAAGCCGAAAGTTTGGGATTAATAGAAATGGTTTGTTCACTGCCATAATTGTGGGTACTAATTGTACGGATATTTAACATTTCATTTTCATTTGCAAGGAATGTATGAAGGAGGTTTTTGTTGTGAAATTGGTTGATGTCATGGTTGATTTTCGTGCTTATTCTTGGGCTTTTGATCCTCATTTTACAGGAAAAAACCTGAGATTTTTTTAATCTAGAAATTTCTTAAAGTTTTACTGCAAAACAATGATGGAGCTAATGAGTGGAATCTTCTTCTCTGAATGGCTCTTGATCATAGCGAAATTTTAGAATGGGTATGTTGCAGTTTTTTTGAATTAGTTTGGTCCTCACCATCAATTGGTTATTTAATTTGGAATCTGAGCTCTTTGGAGTTTGGGGTCCCTCATCTCTCTTTCTTCAGCCCCAGGAGAGGGTCCTACCGTATCTATGCAAAGCCATTTAAAAAGTTCGTTTTTGCTAAACCTTGCTGTTGGACCGTTATACTGGTGGGAGTTGCTGTCACTTGGCTGTTGCCCTTTGTTTATGTGTTTAATACTTGAAACTAGGGGTATGTCTGAATCGTTAGGTTAGACCTGAATGAGGTGACTGTTTGAATGCAGTGGCACCATACATTAATTATTATTGTATTAAATTTATCTTCTTTTGTCTCTGTCTTTCATTTTATGTAAAATATTGATTGCAATATATTCCACTTTATTCTTTTTAGATTTCCATGGAAGAATCATCAGTCCTCGAGGGAAAAGATAGCTTACTGATCCCTGAACAGACAAAGGTATGATAATTATATTATAGTTTTGGACTGGTCATGGTATATCACTATTTGCTTAAGGTTACCTATTTTATATTCATAGTATAAAGAATAGGAGAATTTCTAATGCTGCCACGATCCATCTGCCCATGCTTATTGAAGGTTCTAGACTCTTTATTACTCAATCGCTGTCCTCATCGCTCAGAAATACAGAGCTTGGTCTTGGCAGAAGTTGATAGTTAAGTCAGCTTATTCTTTCTCTTACCTGTGTGCATGTATGCAAAGCCATAGATGAAATGTATATGTTTACAAGTTTATAACCATGTTTAAAACAAAAAGTCAATGATACATCATTTTGACATTTTCTTTGAGTCGGCAAACTAAAGTCTCCAAGATTCATGTACTATTATTGTCTTTTTTATTTTATTTTATTTTATTTTTTTTATTTTATTGATATGGTGCATTAATTCAGGTTCTAATGACCAATTGCTGGGGACAGTAGATTCCTATGGTCACCTCATTGTTTCTAAACTAGATGCCACTGGCAAAGGTACGTCATCTTCTGTTTTACTGTCATGAATCTTGAAACTAATGATTTATAGTCAAGTTCCATCAAGAAATATTTGGAGCTTTATTTAATATTAGTCGACAAAGCTGCATGTTGTTTGTACATGATGAAAGTATGTATCATGACTTCTATTGACACGGTGCTATTAATATTAACATTGGGATCTTAATTTAATTTAGTTTTGTACTTATGTTTCTTTTTGCCTCTCTCGTATCTTGGAGCATTAGTCTCTTTTTATTTTCTTAATGAAAAGAGTGGTATCATTTTCTAGGAAAAAGAATGTTTTGTAATTAATCTTTACTATTGAAAATTAATAGCGGTTTTATTTTTTGTAAGGTTTTACTTTTGCAATGCCCACTTTCCGCTTGCCTTTTCGTGGACCTCCTTTTTATTATTTCATTTTTCTCAATGAAGATTGGTTTCTCATATAGAGAGAGAGAGAGAGAGAGAACTAATAAAGCCAAAAATGCTGAGAGAATAACGTCCCAAAGAGATCCCAAAATCTTTACTTAATGCACTGCAACTTGGAAGTTTTGAGTTTTTTGTTTGGATGACCCTTTTCACCTCAAATGAAATCTGACCCACTTTTTTAAAGCAGAAGTTTTGTGACTTTTAGATTGTGTCTCAGACTCATCACAAAGTGGAATTACGGCTCGTTGTGTGTGTATGTATGCCGATACTCGACTCTTGCTCTCAATTCTTGCTACTTGCTCAAAAAAAATTTCCTCTTTTTGTGATTCATTATTATTATTTATTTTGAATTCTTATTACTTGTTACTTGATATATTTAAAGGAAGAGAAACTCGAAAAAATGTCCAAAAAAAAAAGAAGAGGATAAGAAAATTCAACGAGTAACAAGAGTGAGAGTCGAGTATCAACATCAACAAGTCGATTTCATAGCTTCACTTCACGATGACACAAGCAAAATGTTATAAAGCAACATTAATAAAAAGCATCCAAAGTCTGTTAGTTACTATCTTACCAAATAAACCTGATTACTGTATATTATTTCAACTTCTTTTTTTTTTCTTTCTTGTACCCGTTCATTTTGCATTCTTGATGTACTGGCCACCTATACTTCTCTTTTAATTTTATTTTCCTGCATGTTTGTACTTCGGTTAACTGTTCACATGGTCTTCTATTTTGTGATATAAGCTCTTCGAATGTTCAAATAAGTTATCAATATTTCTTGAAATTTCAGATGCAGACAAGTTTACATATTCTGTATCGCCTCGAGATTCAGGTCTTAGTGAGGGCAGCTGGGCAGGATTATGCTTCAGTCCAAGTGAATTATTCACGGTTCTCTATTTCTTAATTGACGATTTTTAAACTCTTAGAATCATTCCTTCTGCTAAGTTCAAGATGCCTACTAGTCGACACATAAATTGATACACAGACTCACACAAACATACATCTTCAGAATAAAAAGTTTCCATGCGTTGGTTTCCATATTGTGGAACCGTAGGTGAAACTTTGTTAGTGATCGTACATTCCCATTGTTAAATTTTTCATTTTGTAACACTTCAAGTTTTAAGGTCTAATACAGACATACGTACACTTACATCCTGAAATCTGAGTTTAAAATGAAAAGAGGGGAGAGTATAAAGAAAAAAAATATATATCAGATGCTCTTTTCTAGCTTTATTTAACCTGAATGGTTATCTCCCTATGGATCTAGACCTGCATACTACAGTAACCCACCAGGTATCACCGTGTTTTAAATTTCTTCCAGGCAGCTGTTGCTCATAGTTTTGGCAAAACTGTTGATATTTTTGACCAGGATGTCCATGTTCGGACATTACGCACGTAAGTACTTACATAAGTTGCTTTAATCATTCTAGTTGTTGTGCTACCTTTTTGGTGAGGTTCATTATCTTATCAGGTGTATCCACATTGAAAGCAGGGTTTACAAGCAAGGCACATAACTGCATTCTAGTTGGTTCTGTTAGCTGTAGGAATGATAGTTGACAGTAAAAGTTAATAACCTAACATGAACTCCTTAGGGAGGATATGGAGGTACAACATCAAACATTTTGCAAGCAATGATAGTAGGCTGCCAAATTGCCATGCCCAAGATTGTCATTTTAAGGGAAAGATAAACAATTTAAAATTTATCGAGTTACTTCCCTTCAGATTTTCCATATTAATTAACTTCCTAATACACCTCTCTAGTTGCAAAACCACTCTTTTTGGAGCTTCCCAGAAATTCTCCCTAAATACAATGCTTCTGGAGGTTCTAAAAAGGGCTCATTTCATTGTCCCTTAAGTTCTCTTTTTATCGATGACATGAGAGTTTGGATCATAGGGCTTCACGAACCTACTTCTTACCATGATAGAAATTCATTTTGGGCTGACCTGAAAAGTCTTGTAGGGGTCTATGAGGACTATAGATGCTTAGGAAGCAATAGAAGTAGAACTAGAAGAATCTATGAGAAATTTGTTCAAGGGAGAAGAGCTAGAAACATGTGAATATTTAACAAGAACTTGAATGGTTCAATCTTCTTTTGCTTTTAACGTTGTTGTTTCACTTCAGTTTTGACTGATGAAAGATGCCTTGGAATTATCTTTTTGAGCTCCGTAACAGGACTCTTGAATTCTTTTGGATTGCTTTTATTTGCAGACACATGCTAATGAGAAGTTTTTTCCCCCACGAGTTGAGAACTCTTTGAGAAATAATGTGTTTATTATTATTATTATTATTATCTTTTTTTTTTTTAAATAAATGTTTCAGACTGTTGTATCCAACTGCATTGAGCTTCATTCAGAATCTTTCTTTTGGGAATGGAAGCCCTGTATTAGCTGTCACTGAAGGTTGTCAGGTAGAAGTGTCATGAGACTACGCTTACTACCTAATTGGTCTTTTATTTTATCTTCCATGGGCTCTCCTTTTCATCTAATGTAACAACTGCAGTTGACGATCTGGGATTTGAGAATGAAAGAAAACGGTGGTTGTCTGCAAAGAATCTGTGGCTCTGTTGGTGATAACTTCTATGCTGTCTGCACTTCCTCAAATGGTGACGTTGCTGTGGGTGGAGCTGATCGAACCGTAACGATCTATGATCCTCGAAGGTGATTGCTATTGAACTTTGTTGCAAATACAATTTGCATAGGTTTCCTTTCTCCCTAGTCTTTGATTTTTGTACAGAAATCTTTAGAGACCAGAACACAGGTTTGTCTGTTTTAAATTATTTTCATGTGGAGGTTTGCTTAAGAATTCTAACTCTTGAGACGTACACTTTCAATACAATTCTTTCATTTATTAACAATGCACAAGGTCATAACATGCTGATGCTAAATAGTACAATTGTATTGACTTTACATGATTGTCAGTAATCCGTCAATTACACTCTACTATGATTTGTGGTGAGAAAATAGAGTATTATCATGCTTTCAATTACTTCACCATGACTAAATGACGAAATTCACATTCTAATTTAGGTGGTCAGCATTATCAAGATGGGTTCACTGCTCAAAGTATGAGGTTAGTGAGACATTCCACAGGCACCCCATGAAAACTAGAGAGTTTCTGAAGATAGTTTGTTCATTTGTTTTTAATTTTTGTACTCTGGTCATGAAGTCTTAGAGCTGGCATTGCTGGTCATTATTTACTTTACGTCAAGGTTGTTTATATTTTGTGAGAACGCTGCAAAGGATGGTATTTTATGCCATTGTAGAGTCATTATGGGCATGTTATTCAAATGCTCAATGATAAGACCTGGTCGAAAAGAAAAAAATGAACCAAAATATTATTATTCAGAGTACACATCATATTTCTACAATATGCATGTTAATGTAGAAAGGCTAGTTTGTTTCTCGACCATTTTCATCGAAATACTATTGGGTTCATATGATAGTAATGCTTGTACTTTTGTGAACTGACATAATAATGATATCTCTACTGCATATTGGAGGACAGACCTTCCATTAGTTGATGGCTAGTGGTCAACATGACCCTTTCTTCCTGTTCTTAAAGATGTTTTGATGCATTCTTTACACATTTGTGTAATTTACTTAACTGTATAGTTACCAATGCCCCATCGTTCCTGTTTGCAGATTACGGGACTGGCTTTCTCATCTATTGACTCTGATTACATTTATGTCCAGGGAGTTGACTATGAGGTAAGCTTCTTAATTAACATGGTTCTTTCTGTTGAGTGCTAGGGTCATGGAGTCCCTCCCATTGACATATATATTTTTATCCCTTAGCTCTCTAGTAACTCTTATGTGGAGGAAATTTAACTAGATTTTAGTATCTTTGCTTAGGAAACCAAAACTGGTCTCATCATATTTTCTCCTAGGGTAACAATGTTCATACTCAAAAAGTATATGGGTATTTTCTCATTTCACTGTGAGAGTACATCTCAATGGTGCACTATAATGCCTTTCAGGGAGTTTCATTTTGCAAATTCCATTTGGGCTAGCTTTCTTTGGTTATTTTCGGTTTGTTTTTGGTTTGTAATCAATCATGTTGCTCAATGATAGAGGAGGTGTTTGTTTCATCTAGCATTTTCAGGACAATGGAGGGGCCTTTTCGTGTGCAATTTCAGGTATTATGTGACTGATTGGCTTGAGAAGATTGAGACAAAATAGGAGATTTCATTAGGTAGATATTAAGAGTCCTTAGAGGTGGGGTCTATGGTTAGGTTCAACACCACGGGGTATAACCAAGGAGTCTCTTTTACTGATAAGGGGGGTTTCTCTGAATATTAACTTGAACCCAGAAATCATGCAGGTTTTTTGTGGACAGTGGAAAGAACGCAAGAAATCATTTTCATTAAGAGGAGACTCCAATTGGCTTGGGTTTAGTAAGGTATTGAATTTTCCTGTATGTTACATCAATTTAATGCTGTTTGAGCCCAATAATAATATAATGAAAATACTTTGCTAAAATTGGAGTTATATTAGCCGAGTAAAGTTCAATACTGCGTTTGGATAGTTTTCGTGAGCAAGTCAAGTTCGCATGTTAGTAACTTCACCCCTTATAACTGAATCGACATCTTGACCTCTGAATTTGGTAAATCTATTGTGATGTTACCTTCAAACATCACCCCTAGTCACTAGCAACAGTCATAATTGAAAGTCCTGATTAATTTCCCATCATTAATGGGAGGTGTTTGGAGAAAGCATGTCGACAAATAATAATCCTTTATCAAATTTAAGATTTTCTGCCTGAAGAAAACCTAATACGATGTCTTAATCATCCATTGGTTTCTCAAGATTATATCAGTCCATTATTGGATATTCAAGAAACTGGTCACTTTCTTATAATCAATATGAAGACAATTGCTCGCGTTGTTTGGGGAAAATGATTATGACATATCAGTTCTATGTCATATTTCAGAGCTGCAGGAGGGATGTCTTAGGCGGATGGTGTGATTCAGGTAGCATCTTTTTGACAGATGTTACCCGCGACAGCAAAAACGACACTTCAAATGGTTTCATCAATGGCCTTTCCTGAGTACACCATCTGCTGTCTTCTCTTAACGGTACTCTTCCTCCTGATATCAATAATGTTAAGTTAGTTCTGAAGCAGCTAGTTAGGTTTTAGTCAAACAATCCTTTGATTTATTACTCTATCAGTTGTGCTTATTCAATGCACTGTCTACTAGTACATTTCGCTTTATACGTTGTTAGGTGATTCTAGTACCCTTGCACATGAGGTAACCCCTTACTCTACATAATATTTAAGCAACTCCATTCTGTGATAGTGGTTACACTGATGAGATTGTACTTTGTTCTCACCCAGCCCTTTTTTCTCAAACTAATAATTATTATTATTATCGAAAACAGTGGTATGAAATATTACAAAAGAGGGGGGAGCTGAATTCCTTAGCTATAGAGATTACAAAGAATTCTTCTAATGCATCTACTGGGTGGGATGGGGATGTTGACTGTATTTCAATTTCAATGGTTATAATGAAGCAAATCTGAATGAAATGGATTCTTCAGGTCAACCAAACAGTCTTAGCAACAAGGAACCGCTTGATTTGATTGGACTGGGTCATTTGAGATAGGTTTGGCAAATAAAATCATTCACTTAGGAATAGGACAGACTTGAAAGCCATGAATTAGTGGTCCTCAAAACCCCTCATTTTGAGGTTTTATAAACTTGATTATGAACATTTCAAAGTCAAAAGGGTCAACAAATGCTGGATTTGGGGCTTTCTGTGCCTTCTAGTTGGGTAGCGTTTGTGGGGTTTTAATCCCTTTCTTTCATCACAGCAACCAGGAAAACCTGCAAAGTGTAGGGCCCTCCCTCCCTTTCTCAGATGTCATCCATCGGATCAAACAGCTCACCAACTGCCATCAACTTACATTATCTTGTTTGGCTTTGTCTTAGCTGTTCTTCCATCACATTTCTTCCCGTCACATCTCCTTCTCTCTTTTCTCTTCATTTTAGGGTTAAATTCTATTTTCATCTTAATTTTTCATTTTCAGATTTGTTCTAGGCTGGTCTCTATACTTTCAGACATTTTACAATCGGTTATGAACTTTGCATTAAAAATTATTCTTCTGATTTTTTGTACTTTTAGTTATTCCATTTTAGTTTATGTACTTTCAAATGTATAAATTTAGTTTATGTATTTTCAATAAATCTTGAAAGTAGTACTTGTTTGTTAGTTTATTGTTTATGTTAAAATAATTATAAAAAAAGTTTATTAGTATTCCTTCGTAATTTCTTTTCATGAAACCTATTATTATTTAGGGGTAGTTACAAATATAGCAATTAGTTCCAAAATATTAGTAGATTTAGTATAATGCAAAAGAATTTGTAGATATAACAAAATTTATATTCAGCTCTAAGAGTTTATTAGTAATAGACTATATTATTAGTAGGAGTTTATCATTGTTAAGTGACAATTAATGATAGAGTCTATTGTTGTTTTGTTATATCTAGAATTATTTAAATTTATTACTTAATTATTTGCCATAAAAGTACTATCCTCGCATATTATTTGCCATAAAAATACTACCCTTGCAAGTACTATATTATTTAACTAATTTCAATTAAAATTAATTTTAAATCACTAAATTCTAAATATATTGAAAAATAAAGACTAAATTTGAACAATTGAAACTAAAGACTAAAATGGAATCAAACTACTGGATCAAACATTCATAGTGGATGAATGTTTGAATAGTTGGTAGAAAAAGAAATCAGTGGCAAATTTAAAAAATAGATTTATGTACAACCTTGAAGATTTGAAAGTTGAAAGAGAAAGATAAAATAGAGATGAAAATTCGATAATAATAATTAATAACAATAATAATAAATAAAGATTTAGACCTGTTTTCATGTTTCTTTCATTTGAAGGAAAAAAGAAAACATAGTTTAATTTGGAAGTGGTTGATTGAATTTTAGAATTGTTTTGAAAGTCTAGAAGGTGGAGTTTCACACGTGTAAATATAGTTTAAAATTAGGTGGATAGTTTCAAAAGGCTAGAGATTAAAATATTAGTTAACCTATGATATTGGACAGTGATTGTTCCAAAAAAGTGCTTCAAGTCTTTCTTTTCTTTTTATATTTTCAAAGTGAAAAAATAAAAATAAAAAAATAAAGGTGAAACCCAACGAAATGGTCAACTCTTTGAACCATCCTTTTTCAGGAATAATAAAATCTTAGAATCCAAGTTACTTTCCCAGTTGATAAGGACTTGTAATTAAGATCCATTCCTCTATAATTTTAGTAATTAGGATTTATTAATATCCACTGGATGTGGATATATATATATATATATATATTAATAAATTATATTAAATGTGTGGTTATTAATGGTAATAAAAAGAGAATTGTGTTTCTGTGTTATTTATTCTTTAAAATTATGAATTAAAAACAAATTATTTTTAATTCTCTTGCCATCTTAATTTTTTAATATTTTAGGTACAATTGATATATATATTTTGAAGACTAAGAGTGACAAAGTTAAGGATCAAGAATTTATTAATATTTTAGAAAATTGAAACAAGAAACACAAAATAAACACCCAAATCTCGTAAAGATTTCGTCCCTAGCTAAGGAGTTAATAAGAAGTTGATATTTTTTAGTTGTGGAGTTGTGGAGCCTACAACTCTTTCTAACTCCTTGTGTCAAACAACCCTTCGTTGGTATATTTGTTTTTGTTTTTATTTTTTCACCTTAATTTCAAAATCTCACTTTTAGAAGCTTTAAATGTGTTTAAACTATAACATGAGCATGTCTCAATTAACATAAAATTCTGTACTATCAATTTTACTATCGATTTTGAGGTAAGAGGTTTATAGAATAAATTGTTAATAGATAAGTTTAATTTCTTAAAATTGAGAAGAATGCCGAATTGCTATTTTATAAAAAAAAAAAATAATAATAATAAAATAAAAAAATTTGTTTTTCTTTAATAATAAAAAGAAAAATAAAGCCACTTAAATTTATACTGCTTTCAAAATCATGCCATGAGATAAATTATCACCTAATTCTTAATAAGTGAGTAAATAAAAATAGAAGAAGAATGAAATATCATGTGTATTCATGAAAAATTCTCTTTACTATGTACTATATCCTTCATGGTAAAATCTCTAATGTGTTGAGTTAGTCTTTGTTTGAATTAAATCAATCTTATGCTACAAAAGTTATTTTAACAATACTTCTAAATTCATTTACTTGTGAAAGTCTATAATTTTAATTTACATATTTATTAATAAATTTAAAAGATACTTTTTGTCTCTAAACTTTCGTGAAAGTAACAATTTAGTTCTTGAACTTTATTTTATAACGATTTAGTCCTTGAACTTTTAATATATAACAATTTAGCCTTTGTACTTGAAAATATGTAATAATTTAGTCCCTCACACAAAAAAGATTTATCAAAATTAGATGCCAAATTTTATTATTTTATGACGTAAACTTAGTATTTTATAAAAACATTGAGTTTCTAATTAGTTTATCAATTTATTTAGGCAAGAAATTTCATTAAATCAAAACACTAATGTCTACAATGAGGACTAAATTGTTACAAATTTTGAAGTACAAGGACTAGATTGTTACAAACTATAGAGACTAGATTGTTACAAAATTGAAAATTCAGGGATTAAATCGTTAAAAACTAAAGTACAAATGAAAATTTAGGGACTAAAAGTAATTTTTGACCGAATTAAAGGTTATAAATGTTTTTTTAGATTGTTACAAACTATAGGGACTAGATTGTTACAAAATTGAAAATTCAGGGATTAAATCATTAAAAACTAAAGTACAAATGAAAATTTAGGGACTAAAAGTAATTTTTGACCGAATTAAAGGTTATAAATATTTTTTTTCCCAAAAAAAGAGGCAAAAGAAAATTATCAAATACATCTACTTTCTCCCCAATAAATATGAAACAAAATCAAACAACAGATACCAAGCTTTGTAAATGGTTTAATTATGTTTTTAGTCATTAGTGTAATAGAAAAGAGAAAATAATAATAATAATAATAATAATAATATAAAGTAAGTTGGGAAGGTATAAGAATGATGCAAAGTTGCTTTTGTATTTTGACTAAGAGACCATTTCTTGTTTGTAAGGCCAATGACAAATGTGTAATCCAATTTCAAACACTTTGCATTTAGAGCCCTCAATTTCTAACTTTTCACAAACCACTTCTTATTTTTGGCCCTCACCTTTTTATTTATTTCATTTATCAGCCATTGTCTGATATGATAAACCATCATATTTTTTTAGGACCACAAAATGCTTCCTACCAATAAAATATCAAGGACCCACACTTTCATTTTCATTCTAATTAATTAATTTAGATTTAATATCAAAATTAAATCAATACTTTATATTCGTACTATATATATATATATGAAGGGTAACCATATGGTTATTTATTCTCTTGTCCCATTAAAATATTTGAAAGTCTTGCAGTGTTCAGACTTCCTTTTTGTCACATTGGTTTTACTTTTTCAGGGGAAAACAAAATTCCAAAATTCCATCAAATCAATCGCTGCAGATTCCAATTGAAAATTTTTGCTTCTTGCCCAAGCTTGGTTTAAATAATTTATTCATTAAAATCTTCGCACTTTTAAATTTCTTCGATTTTAGTCTTTATACTTTCAATTGTCTAATTTTAGTCTCTGTATTTTTAATGGATGTTAAATTTAGTATCTCAAAGCTAACTTTTACCCAAGTTGATTGAATAATAACAATAATTTTTATGCCAAAAAATAAAAAATGTGAATATATATTCAAATTTTATAGCAAAAATGTCATAGATAATATTTTTTTTAGAAAAAAGTTGACAATAAACTAATGTCGGGAACTAAATTTAAGATTTATAGAAAGTATATGAACTAAAATTGAATAAACTTCAGAGTATATGGACCAAAATGGTATTTTAATCTAATTTATATTGGATACGAAATTTCATTTTAAAAATTCAATTTATGTTACTAATTTTGAGGGTTGTATTAATTAAAATTTTAAATTAACAATTCTATCTATTTCGAATTTTTTTTTTTTTTTTTTTTTGAGTAAATGGTAACAAGGGAGAATAACAATCAAGATTAATGATCATGATAATTAGACACAAGAGGAAAAATTACCCAGGATGGCTGATCTTCAAGCCAAATTGTCAAGAATCAATATTATGATCATGGGAAGTACTTATGAGCAGTTGAGTTACAACAACGACATCCTTCAAGCCAAATTGTCAAGAATCAATATTATGATCATGGGAAGTACTTATGAGCAGTTGAGTTACAACAACGATTAATAGAGAAGTTATGGATCGACCCACGATATAACAATTTAAAACATTTATAATTATATTAATTTAGACCTCTTATTTTCACTTGACTTAATCTAAAATCACTTAATAGAATTATTCATATCCCAAAATCTTACCAAAGTAGCAAATAAACCTATCACTTAATTCTTTCTTTTTTTTTTTTTTCTAATTATAGAAAACAAAGGTAGATGAGAAGGTGAAAAATACTCATACTAATTATAATAATAAAAATTATTATTAGCCATGATTCTACTATTTCTCTCTAACTTTATGTTAATTTTTATATTTGAAGAAATATCAAACAAACTTATGTATTAATCGTATTAAAACGAAATAAAATTGATTCACTTATAAAATATTTAGGATATTAGTGAATAATTATTGTTTGGAGTTCTAAGTTATACAACGAATTTTTATTTAAAAAAAAGATTCAACTTTTTCTGTTTTTGAAATCATTATAATATTATTACACATTCTTTCAAATTTATAATTCCCAAAAGTTTAAAGTAATAATATAGTTGTTTCTAATCCTGATGTAGTTTGAATAATATTTAAATCACTACTATACAATATATTTATTCTTTTTTGGTACATTTGAGCTTGTCTTGGAGATACTTAAAATTAGTTTTCTACCTTTTAAGACTAAGATTTAACGAACACATCTTTGAATGACGCTTATATATAGAGTAAAGGTTTAAATTTTATTTTGCCCTCAAACTTTTAGTAATGTTCTATTTTGGTCCTTAAACTTTGAAAATTGTTTTATTTTGGTCTCTAAATTTTAAGAATGTTCATTTTTGTCATTGAACTCTTAAAAAGTGTTTTATTTTGGTTCTTGTTGTATTAGGATTTTATTAATTCTTTAACAAAATGACAAGGTGACTTGTAGTTTTTGAAGAGTAGGCTATTAAATATGTTAGTTGTCGAGAGTTTCAATTTTAAATAAGGTGGCAACGCAAAAGAATATAAAAGACATTTTTAGTTTAAAATTTTGGCCATTTAATATTTTAGCATGTTGGTTGTTGGTATTTTACTTCACTTTCGTCTTGTTCAATACATCTAGAATCTAATCATCCAAAAATACAAGCTCCTTCACATTTATGTCGACGAGTTAACATAATTTTAATAATATTTACTAAAATAAACAATTTTTAAAATTTAAAGATCAAAACAAATATTTTTTAAAATTTAGAGACCAAAATAGAATAATATTCAAAATTCGAAGACAAAAATAAGATTTAAATTAGTTTATATACCTTCAACTTTTATTGATTTGGTCCTATAAGTTTTAGTTTTTATCTACTAATTTGAAAACAACTATTTGTTTTTTTTTTTTGTTTGTTTTTTGTTTCTTGTTCTTGTTTTGAGTAAGACCTCCACCTTCTATTTTTAACAAAATTTAAACACTACACATTGAATTTTGTATTTTAAATATTTTTATATATTTGTATTAAAAACTTTTGATAAGATATAGAATTTGTGTTTGGGATTGCATTTTCTAAAATTACAGGAACTAAATTGTATCGTTCGAAACAAATAGAACTAAAATAAGAAAAAAAACCAAAACAAACATAAACTATAAAACAATTTAAACCTTTCAAAAATTAAAACAAATTATTCCATACCACTCCATTTCTCAAGTGGGAACAATATTTTCATCCCAACAAATTTGGTTAAAACATAATTTTCAATAAACTACAAATTATAGGTTTGATTTAAAGGAAAAAAAAATTCAACTTTTATGGTTAACGCTCCTGACTAACAAAGTTTACTTTGAAAATTCAGAAACCAAATACCTCTATTTTTAAAAACTATACATTTTGAAAATATCGGGACTAAAGACACATATTCTTCAAAACTCATGGACTGTAAAAGTAATTTTGCCTATAAGTGAATGTTATCATTTTTATCTTATCAATTTGTTACATTCTCCAAATCATTCCAAGTAACAATAATCTAAACTTCTCCTAAAATTAAAAATTTTAAAAATTTGACGGATATTTTTTGTTGTTAATTTTCACAATTGAAACCCATGGATAAGATTTTTTTTTAAATAAAAAAGAAACAAAATTTACACGTTATATAAAGAATATCGGAAATATCGATTAATTATGAATATAAAGTTATAATTTAACCTAATCCTTTCGTAAACATAATTAAAATATTCAAAATCCATCATCCAAGATATGTGACACACGACTCATTTTTTTTTTAATAAAAATAATAAATAAATAAATAACCGCATCATCTTCCATACATTGTATATCATTTCTCCATATTTAAATAAATATAGCATTTATAATACATGTGCTCATAAATGAAATTTCAAGCAAAGTGGCAATATTCAACTCTCATAGGGATTATTTTGAAAAAAAAAAAAAAAAAAATTTTAGGAATCTTTTTTAAATATAAAAAAAAAAAAAAAAAAATTTTAGGAATCTTTTTTAAATATAAAAAAAAAAAAAAAAAAATTTTAGGAATCTTTTTTAAATATAAAAAAAAAAAAAAAAAAATTTTAGGAATCTTTTTTAAATATAAAAAAAAAAAAAAAAAAATTTTAGGAATCTTTTTTAAATATAAAAAAAAAAAAAAAAAAATTTTAGGAATCTTTTTTAAATATAAAAAAAAAAAAAAAAAAATTTTAGGAATCTTTTTTAAATATAAAAAAAAAAAAAAAAAAATATATTAAGAATCATTTTTAAAAAAAAAAAAAAAAGTATCTTAGGGATCATTTCTAAATATAATAATAATAATAATAATAATAATAATAATAATAATAATATAACAAAATTATATAATGTAATAAAGACATTCTCCTCACCTGGTCAGACTCAATCATCCATTTTATTTTTCTAAAATTCTATTACTACATCCATTTAAATAATTCCAAATTTAGATTATTCCATATTATATTATATTTTTTAAAAAGGGAAAAATTATCAATTAGTACAACAATACCCAAGAGATTTGAGCAAGTCAAACGTCCATTAAACAAAAAAAACACACTAATCCAAATTGAATGCTGTTTTTAAGATTATTATTATCTTTTAAAAATAAAAGTTACTTTTTTTTAGTCTTGAGTTATAAATTCAAATTATACAATCTTAGTAACCAAATTTTTAAGAATTAGTGCATATGAAAAACAGTACTAAAAATTATTTTTTCAATTCAAAATGTCATTTAATTATTTAAAATAATAATAATAAATTATTTGAGAGATATTTTAAACTTATTTTAAAGGATTTTAAACTAAAATGATACATTTTGAAAACTATGAGACTAAATGCACCTATTCTTAAAAAGTAGAATAAATTTAAAAATTTGGGACCAAACAATAAATACATCTATTCTATCTTTTTTTCCTTTGGGAGAAGGGCTTAATTTTATTGATTTATCAAGGCAGCAATTAACATTAAGCTCGATTCTAGTTTGTTTTTGTGAATTTTAATGCTTTTTTAGTATTTTATATTATAATATTCATATGTAAAAATAATATTGTTCTTAATATCATATTTATAAAATGTATTGAACCTAAATATTAAGTAACATGACGTGTACTTGTGTAAGCCAAATATATTAACTTTAATATTAGAAGTAACAAAAATTCCAATAATTTATGAAAATGACTAAAATGAAAATAATTTAATTGACATAAAATTTATTGAGAAGAGTCAGTTACTTTGTGGCATATGTTGTAAAAAAAAATAATAATAAGTTTTAAAATTTTAAAATTAAATTTTAATTGCAAAGAACAAGAATGATTTTTTTAGGACACAATATATATGCTTTAATTGAAGTATAGACACTAATAATAACATAAATGTTTTAACGAGTCATTGACTCAATAAGATAACACTTATCATCAAGTCAAATGGTTAAATTTAATGAATTAAAAATTTGAAGGTATATGGACGAAATTGAAAGAAAAATCTAAAACTCAAATTGATATTTTTGTTAATATATTTGTATTGTAAAATAATAAAATAGTAATGACATATGTGGAATTAAAATTTAACATATACCCTCGTGTTAAATAGTTTTAAGTATTTTAAAAATTGCTTAGTTTTGTCTTAGATCTGACAAATGCATTTTATTAACTTATATGATAATTAAATATATAGTTGGAGGATTTTTGAACTAGTCTTTAAAATTTCAATATACTTTCTTCTCCCAAAAATAATAATAATAATAATACTTTATATAAGTTTGATCGATGTCGCATTCATATTTAAGATATTAAAGCGATAGTAACTCAATTTTATATTATTTTCTTCAAGAAAAAAATATTTTCGTTGGGTAAAATTAAAATATGACTAAATTATATTAAAAAAATTATACTATTTCAAAAGTTGTAATATTGACATCCATTTTATATAGACGTTTCAAAATTACTTCCGAGTGAAAATTCTATAGAATTTCATATCTACATACTATTCTTCCATGTTCTAGTTTATGTCAAAATTCAAGAGGATTTGTAGTTCAAAAATAGTTTTGAAATGTTTATAAAATATCAAGAGAAATACTATAAATTGTTAAAGTATAGAAGTATTTTTGAAAGAAATAACAAAGTTAAATGGACGGTCATTAGGTTTAGAGTGTAGTTTCTATTTAGTTTTTAAGTTTCAAAATTGTACACATTTGATCTTAAGTTTTGAGTTTAGTTTCAATTTAGTTAGAAGGTTTCAAAATGTTACAATTGTATCATTGGATTTGAGTTTTAAATCAATTTCGTCCCAAGGTTTCAAGATTGACACTATAAATCTCGATTTTTCACTAAATATTAATTTTTTTGACTTGTAGTATTAATGTGTATTAATTAATTTAAAAGAGTAATAAGAATTACAATTAGTTTAATTTTCCTATTTTTCATTAAATATTAAAGATTAAATAAAATTTAGAACCAAAAAACTATTTTTTTTTTTTTCCTTCTTAAACTTGTAATTAAATGTTGAAATATTAAAAGAAAAAAAAAAAAAAAAGAAAAAGAAAGGAATTTGTTAAAAAAAATTGATACTGCAATTTCAACAACTGCCGAAGAGAGACACGCGGAGGTAAGTTTGTCCCAATAAAAGGGGCGTCCCCTAGGTTTTGCATCTCAAACCATTTTTCTCATAATCGCCATTTCTATATTCTTCATTTCAGTCGCCATTTTTCTCTCTCTTTCGATCCTTCTTTCTCTCTCTAATCTCTGTTCTTCTTCCATTTTACTTGTTCAATTCGGATCTGCCCCCCTTGATTCACCTGGACTGGGTCACTTTGGGGGGAATTCCGTTTTCCACCTCTGAATTTTGTGTTTCCTGAAACCAAATCCATTGATTTAATTATCCATCCAGTTATTTAATTTCTTCCTTCTCTTGGATTTGGGAATTTGCCGATTAGGGTTTCTGGTGCCTGATATGTGAAAAGGAGTTTCTCTGTGCGAGGATGCCAGCTACAGATTATCAGGGTTCGTCGGCTGCTTTTACCAACATCGGCCGTCCAGTGCAGAGTATTCGACGAGATCAGCTTTACGCAATGGATGGTTCTCCCACGTCTCACGAGCAGGATCTTGATTCCTTTCAGAGGCAAGTTACTGACCGTTTCATGGACCTTGCATCGGTTGGTCCTGAGGAGTTGCTTTCCCTATCATGGGTTCATAAGCTTTTGAATTCCTTCTTGTGCTGTCAGGAAGAGTTTAAACTCGTTCTCATCAGCCACAAATCTCAAATCTCTAGACCCCCTTTGGACCGTTTGGTTGCTGATTATTCGGAGAGAAGCGTTAAGGCGCTTGATGTGTGTAATGCGATTCGTGATGGGATTGAGCAACTCCGGCAATGGCAGAAGCTTTTGGAGATTGTTCTTAGTGCGTTGGATAATTGTAATCATCAGAAGACTCTTGGAGAGGGTCAATTTCGTCGCGCCAAGAAGGCTCTTATTGATTTGGCTATTTGTATGTTGGATGAGAAAGATTCGCATACCTCTGCTCTTGCTCACCGCAACCGTTCTTTCGGACGGAACAATGCCTCGAAGGATCCACGGTCATTGGGCCACTTTCGGTCGCTCTCGTGGAGCGTTTCACGGTCGTGGTCGGCCGCGAGGCAGCTGCAATCGATTGGTAACAATTTAGCTGCCCCTAAAGCGACTGAGCTTTTGGCTACCAATGGGCTTGCAGTTCCTATCTTTACCATGAACATGGTGTTATTGTTTGTAATGTGGGCGCTTGTGGCGGCTATTCCTTGCCAGGATCGTGGCTTGCAGGTTCATTTCTCTTTGCCTCGAAATTTCCCATGGGCAGCTCCAATCCTTCAACTACATGATCGAATTGTGGAGGAGTCCAAGAAGCGAGATCGAAGAAATTCCTGTGGGCTGTTGAAGGAGATTAATCAGATTGAAAAGTGCACGCGTCTCATGAATGATTTGGCCGATTCAGCTCAGTTCCCATTGGCAGAGGAGAAAGAAGCAGAGCTGAGACAGAGAGTACAAGAGCTAACCACAGTTTGTGATACTCTTAGGACTGGATTGGACTCGTTGGAGCGGCAGGTGAGGGAAGTTTTTCACAGGATTGTTCGTAGCAGGACTGAAGGGCTTGACTCTTTGGGACGAGCGAATCACTCTGAATAGAACTGTTGGGAGTTTCAGAACATGTTCTACATTGGTTTTCGTGGTTTCTTCTAGGAATAAGAGAGAACAGAGGATGAAAAAATATGAAGACGAGAGTGACAGGTTACTAAATGGTGAGGGGACTCTTTGTATTTATTTACTCAGCGTATATTGTGTAAAGAAATTTGGATTTGAAAAGATTGGCATGATTCTTCTCCATCTGGTGGTCTTGGTAATGTCATACTGTTTTACAATGCCATATTTATCAGCCCATGGTTGACATGTATTGTTCATTATTGGTTACACAGTTGTCTCTTGATCCATGTTTTATACAATTCTGCTGCAAAAAAATGGCATTACTATCAAAAGTTTCATTTGTTTCTTTCGATAATAGATTCCTGTTCTCTCGGTGTTCTTTCTTGAGATTTTGTGAGCAAGCTGATCAATAATATGTTCATCTTCTATTCTGGGATAGGTTCCCTGTAAAATCCTCTTTCTATCTCGCTGTAATTGGTATCTCTTACTTATTGCAAACTTTCGATAATACATTTGTGACCTCGGTGTTCTTTCTTGAGATTTTGTGAGCAAGCTATCGATATGCATCTCCCATTAGGGATGTGTTCTATGTAAAATCCTCTTTCTATCCCATTGTAAATTTGTATCTCTTACTTATTTTGTGTGAGATGGGAACCTCTTCACTTTTCCTTCCCAATAAGCATCCTTGGAAAGCATGATATCATCATTTTAAAGGCAAAAGGTTTCTCCGAGCCTTTCTTACAATTTCACCCTCCACTTTTGAAATACTATGTTAAGTCTGGATTACATTTTGATATACTGAAAAGAAGGAATGAAGTGTTAGTGGTTGCTACGGTTGTTCTTAAGAACAGAGAGGATACAAAAAATTCAGTGCAACATATTGGGCAATTACTTTTCCAAAAGTGTCGTCTATCATGACTAGCCCCAGCCCCTTTTGTCATAACAATTGTTATTTCCTTCCTGTTAACATTATAAACTTGAAACTAGTGATCTAGAAACTGCATGTGTAACTAAGCAGTTTTGTTTCTGACTAGATGGATGAATTTGTTTTGAGTTTGTTTCAACTTCTTTGTTAAGTTTTCCCCATAGGGTGGGAGAATCTATCCTGCAACATTCTGGTCTGTGGCTACAAGGAAGGATATGGTGGTCCAGGTTTTACACTTTGAGGTGACTGTCGTGATCCTTGTTCTGTGATGATGGAAAATTGTTACTGACAGAATTGAAGGTCTTTGGTGGAAGCTTTGACAAATTGATTAGAATAACTGGTCTTCTGATTATTTTATTACAGAGACCCGATCTTGATTTGGTCTTCTACAGGATCTGCAAAGTTCGAGGAATGCTGACCCTTGAATGAAAGAGAGAGTTTGACAACCTGGTCAGCATAATGGTAAAGATTTATTCTTACATTTTGGTCAAGGTCTAAATTTGACTTGGAAAAATGATCCTAACCGACGTATTTGGACTTTATCCTCTTCGATTTGAAGGGTGATATCCCTGCGGGGTTTGACTGTCTCCTTTCTCCACAACACTTTTTTTTTACAGTGCTAATCATAAAGTTACTCCATACATTGGGCTGAGAGTCTGAGACTTAGAGTTTTCAGTCGCTTTGTTTGTCATCAAGGATGAAGGTGACTACTTGTCTGCACACTACAGTTGGTAGTTGAAATTCATGTTTTTTGGTTGTTGGGATCATGGAAGGCTGATTTTCCATTCCTTGTTTGGTTCTTCTTTGCTTTAGTCATGATGATTCTCTGTTTTATTTGGAGCTTCCATTTCTTTTCAGTCTCCCAAAAGCTCTCTTCCCATTCAAATGTTTTGTGTTTCTATCTCTCTGCCTTGCTTTGCTTTATGTTTCTAGGATGTGTGTGTACTGTATCTATTCATTTGAGGGTGTTTGGTCAACCAACTCGAGTCGATATTAAATAACTCAATTCCACCAACTTAAATAGTGTTTACTATTAAAGTTTGCATATTTATCAAGTAACTTCATCTTTCCTTCTCTTTTTTGCATATTTATTCAAGGAATTCTATCTTCACAACTCTATACCCTAAACACAGACATCTTAACTCCAACATATTAAATCTAGATTTTAGATTTTATTTATTTATTTGTTTTATTCTTCTTGGTATTGCTCTTTGTATTATGATCTTTCTTGAACCCTTCCTGAAGAAAATTTTATCAAATTGCACCATCCTCTTGTAGAGTTTGACTTCTTCTGTGCACTATATCTATAACCTTCATCTGTTTTTTTTTTTTTTTTTTTTTTAATTTTTTTATGGTGCTGGTTGTTGGAGTACACTCCTTCTCGACTATTCCTTTTCGTCTATTCCTTTTGAGAAATTCAAGATTATATCGAATTCCACCGATGACCGGGGTCCCTCCCTCCTCTGGTAGAGTTTTGACTTCTACCATACACTGCAATCTAACCTTCACTCAATTTTTCTTAGTGCTGGTTTTTGTGGTATGTCTTTTCTATAAGATCCCTTCTGTTAAAAGTTGACATTGTTTTGAATCCCACTTAGGTCCCTCAATTTTGTAGAGTTTGACATCTTGGGAATTCTGGTTTCTTCTTGTCCTCCTTGAATTCTATCCTTTAGGGCATAGCTTGCTATTCTCTCCACAGTTGATGAACTGGCTTGGGCCCTACAAATCATGGGGCAGGGTACCATTCTTCATAATCTTTGATGTTAACTCTCTCTTTTCTATTAACCGTTAGTTCATGATATTCTTTTCATGACAAAGGAAAGTAGAGCACCCACCAAAAATCAATATCTTTTAGGATGAAAAGACACCTGTGATTTTCTGTTTACAGATTTGACCATTCACTCAAAATCTTGAAAGATTCTTAGACCCAGAATTTAATGAACTTTGTATGTATAACGAGCCTACGGTCGGAACCAAACCAAATTATTAAACTAAAGGCCAATGTAAGACGACCCCCTAAATGAAATAATGAAGAACAATGAGACTGAATCACGATCTAAGTTTCCTCCATAGGTATTTGACTAGGAGATAAAAGTGGCCATTGTTGCAGGTTGGGAAAAGATTGAGAATAATGTTGGACTAGTGATTTTATTTTCATGAGTAATTGAGTGTTGTAACTTTATAAATAATTTTCTTCATGAATTTGAATTATTAAAAAGTAGTATGCTTTGAAAAATATGGTTCCAAAAGAGTCATCTTAGAACATCAATGATGTACTAAAAGTAATTGATGAACAATCGAAAGGAGTCCTTCCCAGCTAATTTATTTAATTTGAAATTTCTTCTTTCAAATATTCTTTGCTTTTATATTATTAGACTGCTCATGTTTTAACCCCTTCTTGTGGAACAAGAGGAATTAACCCCAAAGGTTTTATTCGTTGAATTTAATTTTGAACTTGACTATGCCCTAAAAATGACACCGAAGTCAACATAGTAATCATTATAACACTAAACAAGCCTTAGGTTTCTCTACCCAATTTTCCTTTTTTTTCTTTTTTTTTTTTATAAATGTTTATAATATCCATGAATTTCCAGGCTAACTCATGCACCTTTCATTATAGATTGAACCTATGCTACTTAATTTACCTGAGTTGGTTAAGACATTATAATCTCGATTATAAAGTCGAATAAAAAATAAATAAAAAACTTGGAAAGAAAGCGTTCAAACTCAACTAAACATGGGAAGTATTCAAACAAAGTAACAAATACAATTATGAATCTACAGAATTTAGACATTTTTATGCTAGATTTATTTATTTATTTATTTTTATTTTTATTTTTTTTTTAAAGCAATTTGGTCTTTTAACCTTGCGTGTGTTAAATATTTGTCAATACAGTTCTTAAAACATTGTGTAATTTACGAATGACCATTTCAATGCACTATAAACCTTTGGTTGATTGAAGACATTCATTTTAAAACAAGAAAAAGTATTTCCACGACCTACCATCAACCACGTAACAGACTCGAAATTAATCCAAATTCAAACTTAGATTGGAGTTAAGTTCATGATATGGATTTGAGTTAAGCTCATGAATTGGGCAGGGTCGGGTGTTCTATTAAAATTTAAAATTTCAACATCTTGATAGATTTAAAAGATCAAAAAAAACTTTTTAAAGAGAATGTTCATATTTGGCGTAAATAAACAAGTGGTAGAAAAAGTTGAAAATTTAGAGGTACACAAAACGAAACTAAAAGTGTTCAATATTATATTATTATTACTATTTTAAGTCTCCCTAGATTAATATGTTTACTTTCTACTCATCTTCTCTTACCCCTAAATATATATATTATAACCTATAGACTATTAAATTTCAAATACTATAATTATAAACTATAATAACCAATTCAGGGTCCCAAACAAGTTTTTGAGGACAATATATGCATTTTAAAGAACCTATTACACAGTATCAAGGTTTCATAAACATGTTAATATTTTCACGTTTCCATAATTTTGATATCGATATAAAAGGTGAATTAAATTTTTCAGTATATTGTTAAAAAATCCATAACATAAAAAATAATAATCAAAATGTCATTAATGTAAATATAATATAAATGATAGACATATTAACTTATTTAAAAATCATAAAATCTTTATTTTCGAATTTAAAATTATTTTTTAATTTTTTTTGTTTTTATAACTTTTCTAAAAATCGATATTTTATTGAAATTTTCGTAAAATTTAGGACATGATATTTTTGTCACCTTTTAGAGCTTGACTAACACACACTATTTTTGTATATATATTGCACCTTATCAAAAGGCAAAAGAAAAAGGTCATATACAACCTGTTCCAATACCTTCCCACCATTACAATAGACTCAAAACATAAATATGGCCAACATCATTATGTGACTTTTAAAATATATTATCTTAGTGGAAGAGAGATAGCACTTTATAGTTAAAAGATATGGTGGAATTTGATTGTTGAGCATGTGGGAAAAAAAAAATTTAAAATAAAGATCCAAAGTTAGAACATCCAAATGCATTAATTGATTGTATCTCATCATCAACCATTCCAAAACATTACCATCCATCATTTTTTTACACAAAAATTGGGAAACCCTAATATCTCTCTTTCTTTTACTTTCTATTGCAATAGAAACAAAATTAAAGCCAATTTAAGTAGAAGAGGAAAGGCCATGATTACCTGCATTTTGCATCCAAAATATTTATTTGTATTAGTAATAAATTCCAATCACCACTCTCTCAAAATATAATCAATGGTTAAAGTTCATCATTATGCCATATATAAACACACCCATATGTTTTTTTTTAAATTTTTTTTTTTTTTTTTTTTTAATTTTGCTGTCCTCCAATCAAGCATGTAAAAGCCCCAAACTTTTCACTTTTCTCTTTTTGACTTTGTTAGGGTTACAAACAAAATTATCATTTTTGTCTACTATTTTGACACTTCTACTTCTGTCTACACCCATGTTTAGTTAAAATTTTTTTTTTTTAATTACATTTCACCATGCTTAACTTTGGCTATGGAAGTTGAGTTCTCACTAGACTTTCTTTAATGAGTTTCGGACTTCAGATTTGGAGTTTAAGAAAAGGTTAAATTACAAGTTCAGTGTATACACTCTCAAGTTTGTATCTATTTGGTTTCTGAACTTTCAAATGCGTGCATAAGTAAACTTATAAACGTATTCATTTTTTAAAAAATAAAATTATGTTTAATGAAACTTTCCATTTTTAATTTTATGTCTAACCATAGAAATGTTTACCATCAGTAAAATTTTGAAAAAAATACATACAAAGGAGATAGTTGTTAAATTTTTTTAATGGTGGTTAACACGAAAATTCCGACCAGTAATATTTATTTCCTTTAGAATAACTAAATTCAGGTATTTAAGAATATTAGATCCTATTGGATAATTATTTGGTATTTAAACATACCCATGATAAAAGATTTTTTTTTTTTTAAGAATCAAAATGTTTGTTTATATAAATGAAAATCATGATAAAAGCTACAAAAAAAACAACCAACAAAATTTTCAAAAACTAAAAATTAAGCTTAAAATGACATTTTTAGCCCTAGCAATTTTGGAGAGAGAGAAAAGGGTACCCTATGTGTTCCATGGTCCGATGTTTGCAGAGGCCGAATAGTGGCGGTGTCCACTTCGCCGGTGGGCAGCGGGACCGCCGGATTGCTGTTGATAAACGCCATACCTCCTCCTTTCTCCGGCACCGTCAACGGCAAACTTGCACTAGGCGGCAGGCTCGGCGACGGACTCGGCGACGACACCCCCTGCCGTGGGTGAAACGGCCAAGGGAATGCCGGAGTGGACGGCAGAACTCCGCCGGAAATCGGCGCCGGAGCCGCCAATGGAGGGTTCGGTGGAGAAAGGTGGGAACTTTGAGGTGGGGATGAAGCAGAGACCTTCACAGCAAACTTTTGAGAGCCACTGCAAGAGCTTTTAGAGCCATTGTTGAAGGAAAAGAAGAAAATGCCAAGCCTTGATGGATGCCACTGAAATTTGAAGTTCAAAAACAGAGAAAAAGAACTTATCAGAAACTCAAAACCCAGATGGAAATTTGGGGAAAGAATAAAATTTTCAACTAATTTATTTAACCCCACAACTTAAAATGAGTAGAAACTCAAAACCCAGATAGAAATTTGGATAAAAATCACAACTTTCCACTAATTCAGTAAACCCCACAAAGAAAAAAGATAGAGGGAATGAACCATTTCATGAACACCCAAGTTCCCTCGAGCCAACTCGATTCACACACGACCAAGATGTTTGAAGTTTGAATATTCACTCGAAAAAAAAATATGAGAGAGAGAGAGAGAGAAAGAGATACCATAAATGAAGTGGAATTGGGTTTGGTGAGAAGTGTGGCATGAGTGTAATTGCAGAGATTGAAAGCCCTTTGATTATGGAAAATGAAGAGCTCATAATGAAACTTGTGCTTGAAAACTGAGAAGAAGAAGGAAAAAAGGTAAAAAAAGATTTAGAAAACAGAGTAAGAAATTATTAAAAAAAAAAAAAAGACAACATAAGTTTGTTTTTTGAGTAGTTACTTATGGAATCTCCAATATGAACAGAGGGGTTTTTCCATTCTGAAACACCATCAACAACAATGGTAAGAGAGGAGTAACAAAGTTGAAACAGAAAACAGAAGAACACAAGCATGAATAAATGGATCTTCATCTTCGTTAAGAAATGTTTTAAAAGTTTTTCAGTTGATTTGAAGATGAGAATAAAGAGAAGAAGAAACTTGGACCAAAAACAGAGCCACAGGGTATATGAACAAAGAAAGAGAGTTTTGAAAACAGAGAGAGAGAGAGGAAAGAAGTTGAAGATGAAATGACAGAACAATTGTTGAGGACTCTGCCATAGCAAAAGCTTTCAATGGATGACAGACAAAATATTGAAGAATGTGCACTTTTATGTTTCTTTTTTTTTTGTTTTTTTTTTTTTTTTCCTTTTCATTTTCTATACAGTAAAAGTTGTAATGATTTTTGTTTGTGGAAAAACAACCATAGAAACTCCAAGAAAAAGGAAGAGAATTGGGGATGAACAACAGAAGAATGAAATATATATATAGGATTTAAAAAAATACTTTCATACTTAAAGAGAGATAATAATTACAAAATAGTAAACCTAATTTTCAAAAGCAATTGAATTGAGTATCTTTTGCTCGTCAGTCAGTTTGCTTTTTTATTACAAAATTTGAAGTGGGCACTATGTGTCAATACAAATACATAATACAAGTGGGGCTCACATTTTACATTACCATTGATTCATTACGTTTTTTCATTGGGGTAAACGTGACTTAAGTATGTAACAGTACTTTTACAGAATTCCAAATATAGTAAAATATATTATCTATCACTAATAGATTTTAATAGTTGTTGGATCTAAATTTTGTTATATTTGTTTTCTTTTTTCTTTTTGTATTGTGCTATATCGACTAATACTTTAGGCATGATTGGTGTATTTTTATTTGGCCCAAATACTGAGCCAGCTATAATAGCCTACTCCCCTTAAGACAAGTTGAGGGCATAAACCTGCCTCCAGTCTTGAAATTTTAGAATGTAACAATTTACCTGTACTTCTCTTATTACAAAACAACTTAATACTTACATTTCGTAAATAAATTTGACTTTTCATCAATTTTCTAATTTACATGTATAATAAATTTTATTTAATTTTAATATTATAATATACTATAGAGCCTAAATTATAAACTACCATTGTTATTCAAAGGTGCCATAAATTTAAAAGTGGATAAATTAGTTATAAATTAAAATTAAACTTTATCATTTTAGGTTTGTAAATAATTTTTTTAGAGTGGCTCTAGGAGTAATGATGGGGATTATTATTCTTAAATGATTACTTGAGTGCGTGATTATTGATTCTCAAGTCTTTTTTTTTTTTTTTTCCTCTCTCTTTTTTCAAACCATATAATATAACATAATGTTTGCTTTATCTTTCCTTTCTTGAAATCTTTACCTTTTTATAGATTATCTAATCCTTGCTTTACACAAGGTCATGATGCTCATACTTTGATGTATTTTTAGGGCATTATTTATATTTTATTTCTTTTCTTCCATTATTTTAATATTTGATGACAATAAAGTGGTTTGACCCTTTTGGAAAACTTTCAAAAGAGAAACACACCATTGTTTAGATGAAAAAACAAGAGACATATATTATGTTCATATCATATGTTGGTGTCATTTTTTTATTTTTAATTTTATATTACAAGTTCTAAGGTTCTATTAAGTTGAATTTTGATTTAAATATGGGTACTAAGAATGTATATAATTTGAAATTAAGGAATCTAAAATTTCAAAGGTTGAGATGAGAAAAGAGGATATAGTTTCATTTGATTGCTAAGCCATTTATTAATTATTATTTATAATTTGTTGTAAAAAATGGTTGCCTAAGAATTACAAAGCCTTTCTTGTTCTTGGTGAGGTTTTGGCCCTATCTGATATTAAATATTAAAAAGAAAAAAAGAACAGATAAAGTGTGCATGCTGTTGGAAACTTGACCCAACCAATGGATTTTTTTTTTTTTTTTCAATATATATAGAAAAGTCTTTTTTTTTTTTTAATTTTTTTTTGAAAAAACAAATCATTATTAGTGTATAATGCAAATCCTCAAATTTTCCTAAGTGAATCAATTTAAACAATTTATTGATGAGTTATACTTATGTTCATTTAATTTTTTTTTTAAAAATCAATTCAAAATTATTTAGATAAAATTATTATTATTACAAAATTAAAAAAAGTAACTAATAAAAATAAATAGAGAAAATAGAAATCTCGATTTAAATTGAGTAACTTATTAACATTTAAAGTTTTAGTTTATTATTATTATTATTATTATTATTAAACTAAAACACAAAAAGCACTCCCAAACCATTACACCATCACCAAACAACTTGGAAAAGAACAAAGCTTGAAAAGATGTCAAAGTTGCATAAATATGAGCGACTTTGTTGATCTCCTCTTGTTGAACATAATAAAAGTGCAAAATATAAACAGAATCCTCCACAAAAAGATTGCCCTCTACAAAAACCTCAATCTTAGCAAAAGAAACCAAAGCATTTGAATCGGCTTCAAGCGGTGGGTTACTGTCAGCTCACTCCAACTCAACCACTTTTGACGCCTTCCCACATAGCTTTAGCTTTGAGCAAACCCACATTCACATGTTGCAATTTAAACTTGCATAGGTCCATAATGGCATGACTAGAGTGATCTGGATGATCCACCCAAGACCACCGATTCCTTTCTCATCAATCCAGGCTGCATCCACATTCAACTTTCTGTTAGCTGCAACAAATGGGGACCAACAAGAGATAATGGGGGCAAGGGGAAAAGAAGAGTTCGTCGGGCTACCAGTCTCCCTAAGAAAAGCCTCCGCCTCACCAGTCTCCAACATGCAAGGGTTATATATATATATATATTGGAACTAACAATAATCGTAGAAATTTCCTGAGAGGACCTATTGGATTCTTCATCATGATCATTGGAATGAAGAGGCTTTGAAGACCTTGAATGAAATGCATAGGGGACCATCCTTTTGTTGCGGCATGCTCCTGAGATTTACGGATTCGCAGGGGACTTTGGTATCTTATTGAACAAAAATGGTGATATTGTTCCTCCATTGATCAAGAATTTCTATTTTTGAGAAGTATCATGATCATCCAATAAGAAGGGTATATATATATATATATATATAGGAACTAACAATAATCGTAGAAATTAAATTCACAAATGATAAATATTGTCACTTCAAAGTTCAACTGTTATATTTTGAATGCCCAATTTTAACACTCATACAAGTGTGAGGACTCGAGCTTTAAAATTGAAAATCTAAAAGTATAATTGCAATTACCACCCTATTTCAGAAGTAGTTTGTGCAATTTGTTTGTTTGTTTGTTTGTTTTTTTTTTTTTTTCTTTTTTTTAA
>QLSR01001484.1:725797-749751 GCA_031780015.1 Citrullus colocynthis
TTTTTTTTTTTTTTTTTTTTTTTTTTTTTTTTTTCTTTTTTTTAAATTTCAATACTCTATATTTATTCTACTAAAAAAAATAAATGAAAACTTAATGCATGGAGGCTATACATTCACTTGTTCAAATGGAATAATCTAAAGATTTTTTATAAAGAAAAAAAAAAAAAAAAGAAGAAGAAGAAGTAAAAGAAAAGTGAAAGGTAAAGTTTGGGTAAAAAATTAGAATACAGATATGTTTCCAACAGGCAAATAATGGTAGTTTTGTTAAAATATCATTTTAGTTACATTATTTGGAGGCTTCTAATTTTAATTTTTGTACCCTCAAAATGTCTAATTTTAGTTAGTAGACTTTCAATAAATCTCAAAATTAAATTTCTACTCCTACTTTATTATTATTATCAATTTTTTAAAGAAAATTATCATTCAATATTTTTACTATAAATTTTAAAAATATATTCACATTTTTTTCATGAAAATTATTAATATTATTTTATCAATTTTGATTTAAAAAATTAACTTGATTTAATAGTAAAATTTTAAGATTTATTAAAAGTATTTAAAAATAGTAAAAATTTAAATTGAAAGGACGAAAAAGGGTATTCATAAGTTAATAATAATTGAATGAGAAGTTGGGATCACCTGAAGGTATATTGTGTCCTTTTTATTCTTTCCGGACAAAGCAGAGATTGCAGAATATAGTGGTGACAAATTAACAAACTGAATTAGCCTCAAAAGATGGGATTTATTTTGTTATTTTGTTTTTATTACTCTTTCTCTTTGTTACAACATAAAAGTTACCTATATTACCAATGTAATTTCAATAACGTTAAAGATAAACACAGAAAAATACCGCGAGAATAAAACACAGAGTTTGGTAATCTAATTCGGTGCAATACTACTTATATTTGAATGGCAATGTCCCCGTGGAAAGATAGTATCACTAATATAAAGTTATGCGATTACAACGTTGTACTTATCTGTAAATAAACAATAATTATAATGACACCCAAATAGCCTAACTTAGTATATGATTACTTAGGCTCCTCTAAGTGTGTGAGAATATTAGCAAACGATCATTTAGACTCTCCATAAGTATGACGGTCCTTTTTGAATCTTACGTTCTCCCTAAAGTGTGTGACTCCCTCTCACAAAAAAAACTTTTATCTTTTGACTTTCAAATAAAATCAACTCCGTTTGATGAACTTGGACGCTCCCCCTTAGTATAAAGATCTTTCTCAAGTTAGAATCCTACCAAGACCTTCGAGATTTAGAGCGCTAGAGTGTTAAGCGACATCCGTTATTCTCTTAGCTAATCAATTTGGCATTACACTTAATTAACCTTTTCTCCAGATATCTTCCAAACTATTGTAGACCAGTGTCTACAAGCTTCCAAAGAGAGAGCAACTGTTAATTATAGTAGAACGATTCAACAAGTTCTAGAAAACCACTCAAGATCAACAACAAACTTCCATAATCCTAAGGATTGACACACTTGTTGTTTTTGGCAAACACAGGCCAAACCTAAAATTGAATAAAACCCTAATATATATATATATATATAGCTTTTAGAAGATATACAAGGAAGAAATAAATCATGAAAAAAATACAGCAGGCCACAAAATTTGCATAAAAGATTTGACAAATAAAGGCAAAAAAATTTTCCGTCACATAACATCTATTGAGACGTCTTATAGGATGTGTTGCAAAATATATTATTTAAGTTTTTGCCCATAATAAATAAAACAATATTTAATAACAAACTTCCTAACAAAAAGTTAAAATTATAAAATATAGTCAATAAAAGATTTTAAAAAGATATTTAGTCTATATACTTTAAAAAGTTTCAAATATAATTTCCAACTAAAAGACAACATGTATTTGATCTTTGTATATTTTTAAAAGAATTCAATAGACTTCGGGAAAACCCTTGAAATTTGAACTTTACATCCATTAACCAATTATCAATTTTAGTTAATAAAATACGTAGAGAAGAATTCGAGTTATTTTCTCTTTCTTATTCTCTTATAAATCTCTTAGAATTTTTTCACGGCTCCTCTTTTCTTTAGCTTTTTTCGTATTTAGTTATTCATAATCAAGTAGCTGTTGATTTTTATCGATGTTAATTAAATTGTTTTCTCCTAAAAATAATAATTAAAATTGACATTATTGGAATCATACCTGTGACATATATTCCTGGATCGTCACTAAGAGCCATCATTAAAACATACTCTAAAATTTATGACTATTTTTATAATTTAACCTTAATAAAAACAAGCTTTATAAAAAAAAAAAAAAAGAAAAAATTTTAAAAAAACAACAAAATCAACTTACCACTTGTTGAGTAAGCCATTTTGAAGACTTCCAAGTGTATCAGAAATAAAGGATAAAGAGAAAAAGAAGAAAAAAAAAAAAAAAAAAAAATTTTAAAAAAACAACAAAATCAACTTACCACTTGTTGAGTAAGCCATTTTGAAGACTTCCAAGTGTATCAGAAATAAAGGATAAAGAGAAAAAGAAGAAAAAAAAAAAAAAAAAGGAATAAGAAGGGTAATATGGTAAAGTGAGAGCTTAGGTGAAGGCTGGAGTAATAAGAAGTGAGTTAGTTTGACTTTGACCAATACATGAAATTAAGACATCAAGAAAAGGCTAATTATTTGGTCTAACGTTGGAAAAATCAACTTAGTGTTGCGACTTGGGAATCTCAAAACATGTTTCAAAAAATAAATTCAGCTAAATTCTTTTAAATTAAAATAATTAAAATCCAAACAAAATCTTTGTTAATTTGATTAGTAGCTATTTCGAGGGCCAAATATTCATGACTTCCAATCTCCCACATCAATTTTTAAATTCTTTTTCCTTCTAATTTATTCATTTTTAATTTACTCTCAACCAAATAAAATTTTTTTCCGAATCAAGTTTATTTAAAAGAAATATTATAAAATTTCAAACATGGGTAAAGATAATGTTTAATTCTCATTATTGCCTTTAACTTAATTAATTAATTATTGAGGTTGGAGAATTTTCATCTCTATCCCTATTTGGTCAACGGAAAGAAAATTCTCATTCCTCCATTCTCCATTTTTTGTCTAATTGAAGAATGCCCACCTTGTTCAAGATGGGTCCCATGATATCAAACTTTCAATTTGTCTTTCAATTTTATTACTATTTAGACCATTAATTTTAATATGTACAATTTAATCTCTTTATTTAAGAGAATGTAATCCTTAACATGAATAATAAAGTTTACCTATAGAGATGAATAAATTTATTATCACGTATGTTAACTTAAATATAACTCAACTTATTATGGAATATTAAATGCAAATCCCTCCTACACCGTCTTGCTAAACTAGAAAATATAAATATGTGAACTAGTATAACTGTGTTGATAAACTTCAAAGTTTAAGTCCTAACATAAAAAAGTTCGATATAATTCAATTGAATTTTAGAGGGTAGTAATTAAATCATCATAAGTTCTAAAGTAGATAGACTAAATTATTACAAATATTGTTAAAAGTTAAATCTTAGTGTCAATATTGTTACCTACATAAAAGTTACCAAAAGTAATTTCCAACTTAAAAATACTTCGGTGCATCCCTAGTAGCACCTAGAAAACGTAAGAACTTCAAAGAAACACAGAAATAATAAATTATATACCTGTATTACCACCACACTATTCTAGCAAGTATGTATTATAACAAAACGAGGAATAGTTTTGTCATATGTTGTTAGATTTCCACTATCCATAAAAATGCTATAAAAATGCTAAACTCAGCTCAATTTCTTCCTCTATTTACTCTCTCAGGCATTTAGAAAAAAAAGAAAGAAAAAATGTGAGACAGAGACTAGTTGAGCACCTCAAGTTTCTACCTTTTATTTGCTCTGATCCACTTTGTTTTAATAACACCTATAAACCATCTGCTTTCATGTATTCTGTTGCTGTTGTTTTGTCTCTGCCAATCAGTTCTTTGATAAAAGGATTGTGATTGTCAGCACTTTTCACTGCAGACCCCTCTGATGCTCCTCAACCATCAGTAGCAAAGAATATGTTTTTAAGTAACTGTAAGATACTATTGCCTATCTCTCTCTTCTGTTTCTTCTTGCCGCTACCGCTACCCATCTCATGGAAGATGAGTACTTCACCATTTCATTGAATTAACTCGCCGCATGACTCGTGGGGGTCGTCGCTTTTCAACAACAGGAATCACCTTTTCCATTAACTGCACCAGGGAAAAATATCAAACCAGCAGTAAATGCAGGGTATCATTACACCAAGTAAACACCTGTCTGATGTAGTTTAAACTTTAAGCTTAGTCACCCTAGAATGAGAACCAAAACATTGGGCAAACAGATGAATACCCCATTTGTCAAATTTATCAGACAAGTATTTACATAAAAAAACTATAACATGAATATAGGTCTTTTTTTTAAAGACTTTCTAAGTGATTAAAAACATTTTACGTATACTTGTAAACATTTTTTTAGACACTTAAAAGGCCATTCTAAACAGACTCTAAATATATACAGACACGCCCCAAAGAGAAAGAAACATTACGTTCAATCAGTTCTTGGCAATAATCACATCATCGACATGGACATCATTGACCTTGAAGCATTGACCTTGAAGCTTGTAAACTACAAAACTTACATCCTCGGTATTATGTTAAAAGCCAAACTTAGCCTTGATTATTAATATTTTTCTTTTATATCCGTAGTGTCCTGGCTACCTTACGCGCACTTCGACTAATCTCATACGACAACCCACCTAACCCTAAAACATTTAGGTGTCAAGAAAACTCGTAGGATGTTAATTCTTAGGCAGGTGGCCACCACGAATTGAACCCCTGACCTCTTAGTTATTTATTGAGACTATGTCTTCTTTTTTACCATTAGGTCAATCCATGATGGTTAACTTCATTAATTTTTCAAACTATATAGAAAGGAAGCTTACTTAATGACCATTTCTCCCCTTTTGATCGCTTTCTAGAATCGGTTTTGTTTACTGCTTTCTCTTGGTGTAAATGCAGCACTATTTAAGTCATTTCAGCATACCTTTTCTTGTCAGCAATTGGCGTTCCTTGATGTAGTCACCTTTGGGGTTCTCCCTTTTTTCATTTGTCAATGAAATTGTTTCTTTTACCAAAAAATAGAAAGGAAGCTTACCTTACGACTTCTTTAATCAACAAAAATTTATGTAAGAAGTTGAGTAAGTTAATCTCTTATTGAATCTCCAGAAGACATTGATATTGTAGGACTCAATGAAGCTCATCGAACATTCTTTTTATTTTGGGAATAATAAAGATTTATAGAGAAAGATACTGTTGCTTTCTAGTTTTCAATGTTTATTGTCCTAGAATGAATTATCAAATCCTTTTTAAGAGATTAAAAATGTAACTTCAAGTGCTCCCAGACATGTACCCAAGAGGAGCACAAATACTAAATTTAAAGAGAGCCGTCGGTAACAGCAAGAGTACTTGAATTAGATTGATGAAATTCAAATAAATGATTCAAGATTTATCATCAACATGGAGCAAGAATATTCAGGACAGCTAGATTCCAGAAGAATTCTCGCGACTATTTCCTCTTATAAAAGAAAACAAGAAAGGCAGCACAAGAGAGATAATAACCAATACAAAAAAGTCTTTCATCACACAGTAATACAAGGATCAAATAGTAATACAAGGATCAAAATTTAAAATCGATACCTGCTTGAACCTCTCTTTAGTCCTCTCAGCCTGCAAAAGAGAGAAAATTTTAAAATGCTACTATGTAATCAACACAACTGCAAACAGACAACAGTGCTCTGTTTACGCAGCTACAAGATTGTACTATTCCGCGCAGAAACACTAAAATAATATGAAAGAGGGAGGGAATACTTTTTTTTTTTAGTACAACGAATGAGGTACTAGGATTTGAACCGCCGACCTCAAGAAGAGTGTGTATGCGAAGTATTGCTAAGGTATGCCAATTAACACTTAGAAGTTAAACCAAGTAAATGAGTTGGTCATAAAGTTCTTTAGGTGGCAGTGAGTTAGGTTTATATAGCCCTAAGTTGTGAAGTTGAACAAATTTCATTGCAAATCCAAAACCCAAAGTTCATGCAACCATTCACTTCTACACCCTAAACAGAGACTGTGCAAATCCTTACTTCCCAATCCTACGCTACACTATATAAATGGAAAATCTAGGTTTATCAAAAGCAGATTTATACTTAAGTTAGATACCACTCATCCAAATCTCTCCACTCAGAAATTGACTATTTCCAGTCCCCTTGATCTTTGAAATAACAGCACACAATATGGAGTATTTCTTTTCATTATCATTTTTGAAATACTAAAACATTGGATCCACAACCATTATTCTTTTCCTTCTCCAACGCATACCCCATATAAGAATATTTTGTTAATTTCCAAAATATCCTCCAGTCTCGCTTCCATTAGATGATAAGACCTTTGTCTAGTAGTAAAAAAGAACTTTTTGTATTCTTCAGAACTCTTCAATAACCGGAAAGACCAACACCTTTAATTGCTCCTTCGATAAGAATTCAAGATTAAGAACCACTTAGTCCTCCAATACCTACACATCAAACTAACAAATAACCAAATTTTAACCATGCCTTAATTATGAATCCCAAGTACACAGCAAACTAAGTATGCTCCCCACTCCAAATAATAAGTTTGATCAAATATGATCCAGCATTGGTCCAAATCAAACAAAAGATTATTCAATATACATTGCAGTAAAGATATGGTTCAAGATCTAATATATAAAATAGTAACAAAAGATTAACATGAGAAAAAAGATTGGATGTGTCCCAATTGTAGTTAGATGGAGCTTAAAGACGCACAAGGGAACCATAATTACTTAGTAGGTCTCAGCAATAAACTGCAAGGATGATGAATTATTTGATTCAATAACACGATAGAAATTCATTGCACCTAACGTATTTGAATTATATACTAGCATATTGAAAACCAAAAACAGGGAATTAGAGTGGAATTGATAAAGAGAAGCTCCAGGGAGGTCTGTAGGCTAAGAAGAATACAGAAAGAAAAAAAGGAATTAAATGGAGGAAGAAAAGCTTAGGGTCCAACATATTATATGGTCTCTTTGGGTCAAAACAATGTATAGCTTGTAACTTGCATAAGAAGAAAGCAATCTCTGACACTTCCTGCAATGGAATCCCACTTTGAGGTTCTCAATAGCTTTACAAATTGTCAAACAACTTTCTCCCACACGATATTAAAACGAATGCAAGCATTAACAAATAGATCCCAAATCCAGTGGAATAGAAAATTGAATCAGAAAGATGTTCGCATATGAATATCGAAAGAAAAAAGGAGTACCTTTTCCCTCAAAAGCCGCTCATTCTCTTCCTCTAATCTTACAGCTAACGACTCTAATTCCACTTGATAAGCCTGAGATCCCAAAACCAAAAAAGCAAAAAGTAGACTATCAAACACATTACCAAACAAGATTATAGAATCAAACAAGTATTTGGGAATGAAAGTTGTTCATAAAGAGAAGATTCAGTCACCTGCTTCCGTTCCCTAGACCTTGCTGCAGACTCCCTGTTCTTGATCATCCTCCTCTGTCTTTGCTCTGCAGCCTTATCTAAAGGTTCCAAAGCAGCTCGCCCTCTTTTGCCTCTGCCCCCACTTCCACCACTTCCAATCAAATCAACCCCATTAGCAAACCCAATAATGGATCCTTCAACCTTATCCAATGCCTGAAATGTAGTGGAAGGAATTGGATCAAACGAAAAAACCCCTCCACTCAGCCTCTCTGTCTGCGGCAATTTAACATCCTCAACAGGCACAGCTCCAGATTTCAAAAGAAAATCCTCGAGGGTTATCATCTCGTCAGCAACCTCCTCCTTCAATTCCTTCCTCTCACCAGAAACAATCTCCCTCCACACATCATCCACAGTTTTGGGCGGCGGCGCACCAGAGGAAGAATTGTGGTTACTATCAATGACAGCAGAGGAATTAGTGGTGGTAGTGGTGGTGGTATTCATGCGAAGCGAAGAGGGGTTAGGGGAATCAACAAGAGTAATCTGTGCATCTAAGAGAATAGACGATTCCGTGGGATTGGAATCGTAACCATTACGAAGTAAGCCGTCGACGGTCATTGAGGTAAGAGTATGGGGTCGATTGCGAGATGGGTTGTCATAATTTCTGGCGCGATTGGAGAAAAATTGGGGTTTTAAAAGAGAAGCAGAAGAGGAAGAAGAAGAAGAAGAAGAACCTCGAGATAGATCCGAATTTCGCGAATTGGAAGATGGGAAGAGCTTGGATGATGCCATATTGATCGACAAAATAGGCAAGGAATTCGCAGAGATTCTCTCGAAACTGGAGTGGGAATCTTTATAGTGATACAAAAGAATTTGTATGAGAGCGGCGAGGTTTTGTGGTTTTCTTCTGTTGGTGGGTGAGAACTGGGAATTGAGTATTGTTAGGGGCAGAGAGAAAGAAAGAATGCGAGTGAGAGCGCGTGAGAAGTTTTAGAGAGTGAGGGAGGAAGATGGAGCCAGGGTTAGCCGGTTGCCGGTGAAGGGGGTTTATAAAAACTAATTATATTCGGTTATTTATTTATTTATTTATTGAAGTTTCTAGAGGGTTTGTTTGGGGCGGGGAAACTCTACACAGCTACGGCTACGGCCGGCCACCATGCTGTCACCAAATGCCGTCTTTTTCTTTAAACAAATATTTTCAATTAAAAATATTTCTTTTCATATATCTAACCCTAATTCATATGGTTTATCTCTTCGAAGTTGGAGGTTCGATCACACGTCTCCAAGACTGTTGTATTAGAAAAATAATAATAACTTTCTCAATGTTTCAAAAGAAAAAAACTTTCAAGGGTTTATTTGTTTCACATATTTATCATGAAATTTTATGCATTTATTTAGGATTTGTTTGATTGGCAATCGGAATGGTGTTTTATGTTTACAATTTATGACATATATGTTTTGGAGACAATTCCAAACTCAATTCATTTTTCAAGTTAAAATATGTATAAAAAATTATATAATATTACAAAATAATAATTATACCAAAAAAACATTAACATAAAACATGTTCATAAATTAATTGATAATAGTTTATAGTGAGCTATTATTTAGTGGCCTAGTTTTAAGGTTGTTTTCATATATAACAAAATGAAAAAAGATAGCTGATAGACACTAATGGATAGTGATAGATACTAATAGAAGTTTATCACTTATTTTTATTTTTATATTGAAAAATATTTTCAGCAATTTCATTTAAAACAATTACCCCTAGTTTTGTAGTTTATAAATACAGTATCGAATACATTTAAAACAATTGTTTAAATTAAATCCAATTTATGAATATGTTATAACTCTAATTACTATTAATTTTATTAACTATTAGACATATAATAAATCTCAACTAATTTAGAATTAATATTTTATGTTATCTTAACTATTTTGTATAGGGTATTTACATTGGAGAACACTTTTAGGGATAATAATGAAGTGTAGAGCAACATTTAAAAAAAAATGCAAATATAGTAAAATCTATGAATGATATGAGCTATCACCGATAGACCTCACTATTAATATGTCTATTACTAATAGACTTTGAAAACAAAATCTAAATTTTGCTATATTTGCAATTTTTTTTGCATTGTGTTATATCTGCAAATACTTTGAACCTAAATGCTATATTTGCGACGACCCCTTTAATATCAAATTTTATTATTAATTATAAATATTCTAATGAATTTATATTTATTTAATTGTTTTAGTAACTAAATTAAATTTAGTTAATGTTTAATAAAAAAATATTATTAATATAATATATATTAAATAATGCTAGATTTGATTTATGACTACATTAATTGTTCTCTTACATTTAATTAAGTTATTATTTAATTTTGATTTTTATATACAAAATTGGTCAATCAAATACATATGTTTAACTTCCAAACATTATTTATTCTGCATATCCAAACTTATATATTAACTTATCCCAAGCATTTAAAACCGGTACATTTAAGTCCAAAATATTTGATATTCATACCCGTAAAACACAATATTTATGATTCAAATAGACCCTAAGCAATAATTTACGAATAGATTGTTGGGTTTTATGTCCTAAAACTCGTTGTTTGTAGTTTATGGAATTTATTCAATAAAGTTGTTATCGAGGTTTATTCAGTAAAGTTGTTATTGAATATGTGAATTGCATTTAAATCCAATAAACTAAGAACTCGTGGATATGTGGTGAATACTTGAACTTTATATGATAAAAGTGGATCAAGTTTAAGTAATAGTCAAAACGGTCTATAGTATATGGATAAAGGTTGGGTACCTTATCCTAGGAATACTAAGGATACAACCCACTTTGTATTTGATACAAACAATGTGATCCTAAATCGTTATTGTAGAGCATGTGAGTGGGGGTGTCCTATGCAATGAGTTTGCATAAGACTGGACCAAGAAATAAATCATGTGTAGTTTATAACATCATTTACTATTAAAATTGATTATTTCAACTTGATGACCTAGGTAACTCGATCTTAATCTTGAGCTAAGTATGAACTCCTGTTTATTTGAGATTATCCTTTAATATGCCTAGGTGAGAGTGGTTAGTTTTGTCAACTCAATATGTCTCCCATTTTAGGGATAATATTAGGCAGACAGCTAGGGACATAGTTGCGACACCCTAATCTTTGACCTAAGTGCTTAAGACTTATAAAGAAGAAAAAACTAAGACAAAAGGGGGTAAAATTTAGGTCACAAGCCTGTGAAGTTAGAAAAATTTTGAGGCAATATGTGTTGAGATGGAAGGAAGGAGGAAAAGAGTTTAAGTCAACTTGAGTTTTGAGTTGAGAATAAGTCGTAGGTGAGTTTGAGAGAAAACTACGTTAAGCAATTTTCGGGCTTTGAACCTCCAGGTGACTATTGAGCTAAAAAATCCTTCTAAGTGTCACAACTATGCTAGGAGAACTCAACCATGCTATAGGAATGACTAGCTTTGACGCATAGCCTAAGAAAATGAGAGGAAAAACTCACTAAGTGTTGGAAGGAAGAGTTTGAAGCATAGTTGGAAGCTAGTTGTAAGTTGGACACATCCTTGGGAGGAACATCACCATGTTGGACGCATGGATGATGAAGCTTGGATGCATAACACCTCATTTGGGAAGGAAAGTGGATAAGTATTGAAGTGTTGGAAGGAAAACCTAGGTCTCGGGAAGAAGAGTAAGACACATGAGGCAAGTTGAAGGAGAAGTATTTCCTTACCTAGGGTAAACACATGGACCTTTCTTTAAGAGAGATTATTGTTAAGTCTTGGATGATTTGGAAAGTTGAAAAGCAACCTTAAGGAAGGAAAGTAAGGGTTGAACGCATACTTAGTACATTGATGGAAAAAAAAAGGCTAAGTATGGAAGGCTTAAAAGAGAAAAGTTGGAAGCATAGCCTCCGGAGACATTACATGGATGCATAGGAGGGCAATCAAGGAGTCCATAAGGCTAAGATGGAAGCATTGGATGCATGGTTGGGGGAGGTGAACGCATGATTAAGGTGTTGGACGCAGTGGAGTCTTGTAAGTGTGATTTTGGATAAGTATCGGAATGCTGAGTTTTGTTGGACGCATACCTCTTCAAAGGAGGGAATTTTGGTTAAGTATTGGACTTGGAGAAGGATATGGACGCATGGTCGCTATCCTGGGACTAAGTTGGACGCATGGTTGAACCTTAGATGCTAGGTGGCTTCGTTTGGACATAGCACTTCATAAGGTGGAGGTGTCGGGATGCATGGTGGGAACACCATGCAAAGAACCACATGGTTAGACGCATGGTAGGGTTATCATGCAAGGTGACATGTGGAGTTTGGGTGTCAAGCTGAGAAGCAAAGTTAGGTGACTAAGCTCACCATCCAAACTCTATAAATAGGACTAAGAGGGGGGAGAAGAGCCACACACCATAAAGAAATCTGAATTTCTTGAGAGAAAAGAGAGGGAGAAGGTTGAGAGAAGTGTTCCTTGCATCCAAGAGAGGAAGTTTGCATACAAAGTGAGGCTGTTTTCTTGCCCTTTGTGTCCAACAGCTGTCTGGTGCCCCAGGGAAGCTGCTTTGCATCCAACAATGCTGCCAGAAGAGGAAAATTAGTTGCCTTGCGTCTAAGGAAGATTCTTGCGCCCAAAGGGAATTTTCCAGTGTTTAAAGGTTGTTTTGAGGTTCTTAAGGTCTCCCGGTTTCTTTCTCTTTGAATCCCAGAAGCTCGGGAGAAAGTTGGAAGGTTTGGAAATCAGAAACCCTAAAAGCTTGGAATTGAAAACAAATGTGAGTGGTTGATTTTCTTTTCGTGAGAGATCGTAATTATATTATTTATGAATGAATAATAGCACGTTATAAGTTTTATTCGATAAGTATGATTATTATATTGTACGTGCTATGGTAAGATCTCGAACGATTTGACGAATTTATTAGCATGACGTAGTAAGTATGCTAGGATAATTGTTAATTTTTTATCGAGCTTATTGGATTAATCGTGTATATATATATAGCGAGCTTATTGGATTTATGGAATATATGCATGTATCAAGCATATGAGATTTATGGATTATTATGTGTCGAGCTACTTGGGAAAAGTATGCATATAGAACTATTGGGATATATAGTATTTTCATATTGTGTACTAATTATGATGCTGAAAAAATATTACGAAGGCATCAATGGACAGATTGAGGTTTCCAATGCTGAAGTACTAGGAGAAGGCATTGATGATAACGGTAGTGACTGAGAGACTGGGATTCATTGCTACATAGGATGGTTAGAGGGTCGTGGGATGGTGAGGGGGTCGACATGCCTAGCTATTGAGCCTACGATAAGTACTCGAGGGGATGGTCAGGGGGTCGACAGGCCTAGCTCCTAAGCCTCGAAGGTAAGACTATGTGCACATAGGGAAAACATAAGATTGGATACGACATTGATGCGTTTAGTTGAGCCAAGTGGGCCAACGAAGAAACCAGTCAGATTGCTGAGCCGTAGGAGCCACCAAGATAAACAAAAGAGTTGCTATGCTGGAGGTGCCAGCAGGAAAAGATATTTCTGATAATAACCCTACGAGGGAAGTTGAGCATAAAAACGATATAGTTATAATTGTACTTGCTATTGTTTGCTATCGCAATATTCATATATTGTTTGCGTGAAGGGTTGTTTGAACCCTAGTTTATTTAATCACTCACTGGGCTTCATATAAGCTCATTCTTTTCTTATGTTTTTCTTTCAAGTAGCAGTCGAGTTCCCGTTGCTGAGCAAATTCAAGGTCTACCGAGATATCATGTGCTTTTGGTTATAGGCATAAGAATAAATTATAATATGAGTCAAGGTCTGCTGAGAAATTATGTATATTTAGTAGTAGGTGGCAATTTAAAAGAGGAACTACAAACATGCTTTCTGTAAATAAATTTGTTAAACAGTTGTAATAATAGAATTATGTATTTGATTAATGCATTAGTCTATTTCTATCTGTATAAGTTACTTTTGATAGTTTTGGGAAAGTCAGAGTTTTGACGGTAGGCATCGCAAGAGGGTCGGTGTCTGCAAGATGGAATTCGCTCCTAACTTATTAAAGGATAGTAGATAAGTTGTTCACTTAAGTACTGAATCCAAGTCTTGAACAAAGGGGCCCCACCTTTTCATTGTCCCGAGAAGAACTCGGTTTGTTGGTCAGACCCACAAACCAATTGTTTATTAGAGAATCAGTGGGACTTAAGAAACAAGAAGTAATTACAGGGATAAAATGACATTTTGACCCAGCTGTAATTAAGAATAACTTGTTAATGATCGACTTACTAATCATGGTTATATCAAATGGACAGAAATATATCTACAATAAGGAGAGTGCAGCTACTAAGCTTTAGTGGAGTGACCCGGTAGTTAACGAATGTTAATTAACTAGGTTAAAGAGTTTAGCAGATTAATTTTGAATCGTTGGAGCTCATGATCTGTAGATCCATTAGGTCCCCTTGTTAGCTCGTGGACTAAACCTTAAAACAGTATATTGAGACAATTTGAAGTCTTCAAATTCAGAAAATGAGCATTTTTTACGATTTGATTCATTTAATTGTGAATTAGACAAATTGAATTGTTAATAATATTTAAATATTATACCGGTGAATAAAGATTCATCGAGTTTGAAATAGTTGGAAAATTGGAAAAGTACTAATTTAATATTAAATATTAATTTAATATGATTATTATTTAAATTAATTATATTAAATTGAAATTTTGACTTATGAAATCAAAATGGTTTTCTCAATTCTCAAATTGAGAATTGAGTTGGTGGGATTTCCTGAAATGTGAGGAAATCCCACCGCCTTCAGTTGCATGGTGAATGGAGACCTCTCCTTCAGACGTAATTTCCATTATTTTCAAGCACCTTAATCATCATTTGTGGTGTCTTTCAGCATGTGATTTTGAATTGCATGATTTCTTCTTTAAATAAAGAGAAGGAAAGCTGAAGAAGGGGGAGTATTTCCTTTCAATTAGAACTTTAGGGGAAAGTCTGTTTCCTCTCCACCAATACAGTGTTTTACACATTTCTGCTCCAACTTTCTGCTCAATTTGGATCCCACCATCCTTTCTAAGGCCTAAGAATAACAAGGAAACTCTAGTGGCGGTTTGTGAGCAGTTTGTAATCAGATTTTGGAGGTTTTTGGTTTTGGGGACAAACTTTGAGCTACAACAAGTAGGTGTTACTTCCTTTGTATTTCAATTTGTCTAAACATGATTTTTCTTTAAATTGATGTAATTAAAGTGCTTTAAATCCTAATTATTTCCGCTGCTATGTTGCTAACTCTATCATAGATATCTTATCCTTGGTACATGAAATTCCAAGATTTGACATGATTATTAATAAAATTATATAATTCTAAGTTATATGTCCACATTTCTAAATACATTTGTAAAACAAAATTGTTTCTCTTCTCCCTTGTCCCTACTTTTTCAAAAGACATTTTGTCATTGTCACTCATCCAAGGGTCGATACTATGGACCATTGACCCATGTTGTTGCTATATCGACCCATATCATTCTCACCATATGATATTTGATTGTTCTCGGTTGAAGTAATGCTCAAATTTAAAACAACGTAATAGATTGGAGTGTTTATTTGTTCCTCATCTTTGGAACGATCTTATTTTTCTAGATTGATAAACCCATCTATTTGTTCTAGCTATGCTCTTATTTGGGTCCCCGTTTCTATCATCAAGTAGATGATAACTGGTATATCTACAATAACGACAGTGTTTGCTAAAGCAAAAAAAAGACAAGAGTAGGAGGAAAAAAAAAAAAAGAAAATGGCCTCCAATAATAAAAATTACCATGTCATCAAAGTTTAATTAACATTTTAATTATCACATCAATTGCCTAAAAAAATCATTACATCAACATTCCGTTAGTTAGCAAATCGTCAAAAGTAGTAAAAAACAATTTAAATTTATTTTCAAACCTCATGTTTATTTTGAAACTTTATGAACTAAATAAACATCAATTTAAAAGGATGAAAGTGGACTCTATCGTGCCCTCTCACATCGTGTCGTCTTACATTTATATTTTGTTTTTTTTGTTTTTTATAAAATATATAATAAAAAAAAAAACATGTATTTATATTCTGATATATATTATTGTGTGCCCTCTTTCAGAGCTTGCTTTACTGGTTGGCTTGTAGCCTTGAACTAGCTTGGACCCGTGTCCGAGCCAGTTGGGACACATTTGTTTTTCTTTTTTATTAAACAATTTTTTATTGCTTAAATTTTCAAATATATATATATACACAAATAAATAATTCCATTTTTTAAACATGTTTATATACAAATATTTTTGAAATTTTAGATTTGTTTGGTTATCATTGGTTTTTAGAAAATTAACGCATAAAAACACCATTTTCGCATGTAAATTCTTTGCTTCTTATTTATCATCATTTTTAAATTACATTCAAGCTAGTATAAGTTTAATCTTTAATTTTTAAAATTATGCCTAATAAGTATTTAAACTTTCAATTGTAACTCTAATAAGTCTCTTAAAAATGTCTAATAAATATATAAACTTTCAATTTATTATCTAAAAATCTCATAAAATATTAAAAAATAATAATATTATTATTATTATTATAAATATAATATTTGTAAATAGATTTCTATTATGCAGCCAAGCTTAGTGGTAAAGACACATCCTTACTTGGCATGAAATGGCAGTACCTACTTACCAAATTAACTATACATAGAGACTTTTGGTAAATATTGTAATACACACATTTGTAAAATAGAAGAAAAGATGGGTGAAATTTGAAATTTCATAAAATCTCACTCTCTTTAGTTTATTTTATTTAATTTAGTTATTTTAATTATTTTTATATTATTTTATTATTTTAATATTATAATTTTTTGATTTTCGTGCTTCTATTTTGGTCTCAATTTTACAATAATTATGACATATTTATTCTTAACAAATAAAGATTTTACTTATTAAAAAGATTAGATTGCACATCATATACTTACAACTAATGACACTTAGCTTTTTATCTTTTTAATGACTCTTCACCGTTCTTTCTTTACATGTTTAATTTACATTAGGTCTTAGATTCTCTAGTATCACTATCACAAATTAATATTTGAATAAATAATAGTATAATAAAACTTAATTATATGCCTTGTACATCTTTGCTTTAATTAGGCCAAACTTTACTAATGGCTTATGAAGCCTCTATAATACATATTCAAACCACACACTTTAAACTCTTCTTGGCCATCTCTTATTTGCTTGCTTCCTAAATTCCACAATTAAAATTAGGAGTATAAGTAATCAAATTCTATATCTCTAAAACACAAGGCTGAGCTTATTGCTTAGTTTTGAAGCTAATGAATAATAATTACATTGGATGATTAATTACATATATTATATCACGAAACTACTATTATGATGGAAACCAAATGCTTATATAGTACCTATCTTTTTTTCATATATGAAATTTGTAATTATTGGAATTAATTTTGATATTGATTGGATAAAAGAAAAGTCAATTAGTCTATTAATTTTTATCAACATTTTTAATGTATATTTTTCGACATTTGAACATGAAATTTGACTCTTTTTTTAAGTTATCTAAAAACATTTACCTCAAAAAAAAAAAAAATTGACATTAATGATTGAATTACGATAAGAAATAAGAAGCACGACACGCTTTAAAACGATTAATTGAATGATAGTTGAAATTATAAATTTTAAAGGTTAGATGCAAATTAAATATATAGATACAATTCAAACTTTATTCCTTTAAGGAAAGTGAGACATAGGGAATCAAGGAACTTTATTTTTCTGTTTTTAAGGATGAAGCTTAGAAAGTTATTCAACATAATAAGGACAAAAGATATGACCACAAAACTACAAAAGGAAATCCAACTTATGCAGTAATATTTAATCAACCCTACAAAACTGGAGGGTTCTTCGCCAAAATTTGGCTGAGATTTGTTTTTGCAATAATCAAATTCAACAAGCAACTCCTCTTGTTTTTCGCGAGTTCCATAATTCTAAATATAAGATATTAATTATGAAAAAATAATTAAATTTATTAAATATTCTAACATCTCAATACCTTGAAAATGTTTAGTTGACAAGATACCATTTTTTAATTCGTCCTCAAAGAATTCGTTTTTTTTTTTTTTTTTTTTTTAACTAAAACTTTATTATTGCCTAGAAAAAGAAACAAAAACATCTAAAATCCCCGATAAAAGGAAGGCAAAGCGAGTGGGCATAAAGAGCCCTAAATCTCAAAATCACCATTACTAACAAACAACAATCCTTACTAACATATGGGATACACCATGAGGGGACTTGGGCCAAAAGGGGAAAGAAACTACTTTCACCAAGGAAGTCAGGTTGCTAATTTTATCCTAAAGAGATTGTATTTTTGTAAGATCCCGACACTAGATTCACTAATAATCCTTATAATATTAGACGAATCTGACTCAACGTAGAGGGGTACACTAACTCTTTCAAAAACTCAAAGAAACAAGATAAACGGTGTATAGTAGCGACCACAAACTTTTCACTGGTTTACAACCCACTCTAGTGACAGATCCAGCAGAACAAAATTCAAACTTATATTTGAGTTGCTTAATTTTTCCAACTTTCAATTTAACTAACGTAAAACTAGATTAAGAATAAGAAACATATTTTGTATTGCATATAAATTTTTACATATCATAAATTTATAAACTAAACACCGTTTTACATAAACTCATTACATGATTTTAACAATTCAATTTTAAAAATATATAAAAAAAAGAAAAAGATATTATAACTATTATATAGCCATTTTTTTAATAAAAACTTTTGTAGGCATTGAGAATTACAAATGCGTAATACTTGGTTAAGAAAATAGTCTCAACTCTTTTTTTTTTAAAAAAAAAAAATTTAATTAAGTTGCAAAAAAATGGTACAACACAACCAAATATTATCTAATACAAATAATAATTTTGTAATACAATTCAAAAGTTCGCGTAGATATGGACTCAAAATAAAAATAAAAGAGAAAGTTCAAATATCACTTTCAAATGTTTGAACATTAGTTTTTATATTTTCAATAAATCTTAAAGTTAGTCATATTAAAATTGAATAAATTCTTCCTATAAGATTAAAAATAATATTTTAACCAATAAAGAGAAATTTCTTTGTAATAAACTTTAGAATCATAATGAATATTCGTAACAACAAAATAATATCATGTCATCATAAACAAAAAGATCCTAAACATAACAATATTAAAGCTCAAGGCTTCATTATTGTTTCTTGCAAGGTTGATATTCCATTATATATAAACAAGTCCAATTTTTGGATACTAAATAACACAAAATTATTGGCTTGTCTCAACCCAAGATTCAATAATGTGGACAAAATTTAGGCCTTCAAAAATCAGAAACAGGACCAAACTTTCTCAATCGATCTTAGCTTGCTTTGCCCATTTGTGTAATTTTTCTCAACCCGTTTTGATTTCAATTTTTGCAGATGAAGAACAAGAAATTAGAAAGAAATCTCAAAAAAGCTTCAATGTTCATGAGGAATACCTTCGTACATTGAGGACCAAATCCTTCAGTGAATTCGTCACAAAAGCTGAATTCATTGCTGAAGAATCGCCGCCGTCTACAACCTCCTCCGCCGCCGCCGACCGCTGCCGCAAATTCTCGGAAACAATCTTGCTGCAGCCTGTTCAGTTAGAACCCGTTCCTTCTATTCTCGAATCGTCATCTCTTTTGATGTTACCAGAGGATAAAGACCTCTTCATCGATTACTTGAATGTCAGTGCCAAAGCTTCAAATCTCTGCACTCGTCTCCTCGCGAACGTCAAATTAACTCGATCTACATCTTGCTGCATTCAACAATCGCTCGATTCGATCGAGAAATGCTTTTCGTTGGAGACAATTGAATCGATCGCCTCAGATCTTCTCGCACTGGGAACGCCATTTTCCGATCTCGACAAACGCGATTTCGCGCTGATCTACGACGATTACACGGCGATTTCTCGTCGCCTGAACTGCACGAGGAAGAAAGTAACGAGAAAAATCAGATCGATCAAAATCATCGATGGACTTACCTGTGGATTGAACGGTATTACAACTCGCACTCTGACTGACTTAGTAATGGTGGCAGATCCAGGTCCAGCAGTTTTGGGTCACCGACTGAAATCCTTCGGCAGAAAGCTTGTCCGGCATCAGATGCTTAGAAATGGCGGTCTTGAAAAAGTAGGAGAAAAACTGGAGGCGGCGGCGAAGGGAAGTTATATACTGAAGAGAGAGTTGGACACGACCAGCCGACTCATGGTCCGGCTCGGGGACGCCATCGATCACGGGAAGGCGATGTTGCGGTTGTTTGGGGGAAGGAAGGAGGATAAATTTGCAGTGGCGTTGGCCATGGATGAGGTGAAGAAAAGCAATCTCAGCATTAGAAAGCGAGTTGAAGATGTTGAAGAGCACTTGTATTTGTGCATTGTGACCATTAACCGAAGCAGAGCCTCTGTGATTAACCAAATGTAGAAGACAACAATGTTAGGGATTGTTTGGGAATGGAGCGGATTTATGGCGGGAACAATCTATTCCCTTTGATCCAATGGGATTTCAAGCTTACATAAATATCTATAAAATGTGATGTAGTTGGATATTATATTCAATTTGTTGGTTTTTTTATTTACTTTTTTTTAGGATGTAATGAAAATATCAATTTACATTTGATGTGGACGTTAAATCTATGAAAATTTTAAAATGTTTTTGAAAATTTAACCGAATGACATTTACATGATCATATAATTTTCAACTTGGTTTGTTTTCAAATATACCAAAATAAGTCAAAATATTTACAAATATAGTGAAATATAATTGTCTACTACCGATAGACACTTACTATGATCGTTTATCATTATCTATGATAGATGTATATCAATGTCTATCATTGATAGACAGTGACATTTTATTATGTTATTAATTTTGTCATTCAAAACAATTATTCTTTAAATTTAATATTAAAATAATAATAAAAATAATAATTTAGAGAAAGATAGTTTATTACCTTTATTCTTATGTTAAAATATCATTTTTATGCCTTTACTTTTGATTTCAATTTATTTTTGCCATTTTCTTTCAAATGGCCACATTCTTTTCTAATTATTATTATCATCGTGTTTTGCAAAAACAACTTAATCTCTAGGTTGATGTATCAATATGTTGAGTTGGCAATTATAGACAGTTGCTAATATATTTTGTATTTGAAATGTAGACTATTTTAGTTTGAGTTATAAATTTATAATAGTTTGTGTTTAAGGTGAATACTATTTTAGTCTAAGTAGAATAAAGAGGGAAAGAAAGAATAATAGGAAATAGTAAACAGTAACCATGGTAACAAATAGTAAAATTGCAACATAAAGGGATTTGAAATAGTAATACTATAGTTGATTGTACATTATAATAGTTAAAAACACCGACTAATATAATTTGAGCCTGAAACATGGAGTAGACCATTATAGCTCTCTCCACTCACTTGAAGTTAGGGGTCCAAACATCCTCTAAATCCTCATATTCATATAATGTCTTTCCCTACCTAAAATACTATTTAACCAACTTTCATTAGAAATTTGAATGCCTAAATTTAAGATTTATTGAAAATATAATAGACCAAATTTATTTATTTGTTTGTTTATTTTGAAAATAACCATATTTATACTTTTCAATCAAAACAATGCTTTGCCAGATCATTAAATTCTTAAGAGGGAAATTAGGGATGTATTATAGTTGCAAAGAATTGTATTATACTTACTTATTGAGTATTATTTAGGTGTGTTTGAAATGCCTTTTCAAGTGGTTAATTTAAAAAATAAGTCAATTTGGAAAAAAGAAATAAGTGTTTGATAACCATCCAAAATAGATTTGGAGAAAAAATGAGTTTATAAAATAAATGGGTTTAGAATAAATACTTGAAATTAACTTTTAGGTAAATGAATTTTGAGTGTTTAATGATTAATATCTCCCTAATTTGTATGAGAAACTCTGATGATCATCATCGTCGGCCAACTTTGACCACCAACATCCTATGACCCTGCCTTTGGCCACCACTGCCAGCAACTAGCGTCGGCTCAACCCACCACTTCTCATGACGGCCATCGGCCAACCTCCGCTCACCACTTTCGGGCGACCACCGCCAGCCAAACCTCTAGCCTCCACTTCCAACGACAGCTGCTAGGAAAATTTCTTTATAGTAATTTGACATTAATTAAAAAAAAACTTTTATTATATAACAAACTAAACAAATTTGTATACAAACACACTTTTAAGAACAGTTGTAGGCACATTTGTGTTTTTATTTTAAGGAATTTTTATAAGAAGTATTTATATAAAAATGAATTTTTGAAAAATATTTTTTTTCTAGGTCATTTCAAACACCCACGAAAGTTTGGATCTGCACATATAAATCATGTTATATTTTTTACAACTATGAGCATGAAGTGCAAAAAGTAATTGAAGAAAAAAATAATTCTCAAATAAAAAGTAGCTATTAAGTTTGTAATAATTGTATAGACAAGTACTCATTTGTGACTATCTAGCTAATAACAAAGGTGACACCAGCAATTAAATAGTAGATATTATTGTGATTGCTGACAAGTTCGTCTCTATTGTCTTGACACTCGTTGGTAGGGCAATATTTTTTCTTATGAGACATTTCCATTGATTGCTGAATAGTGTATGAATGATAAAAACGTTTATGGGTCATTTGATTAAAAAGTTTTAAGATAAGAATCGACACAGACATCGAATATTCATGTTCATTACACAATTTTTAATACGTAGCCAGAGAACAACTTATTCCTAGACATCCTCATTTTTTACAGGCAAGAGTTTTCTTTTTCCATCCAAAATTGCAAGTTTTCTCTTTTTACCATTTTCTTTTATTTTTCATTTTATGTATAATTTCATTTTGAATATAGTTAATTAATTAATATTAATTAACAAAACTAATATAGTTATTTACTTAATTTAATTTTTTTAAAAAAATTTATTAAATGAATGTAAGTTATTATTTAATTAGCTAACAATGTCTTAAATATATTTAATTAGTAAACTACGATTACTTAAATTTAGCTAGCACGAAAATTCATTTTTCAATAATAATAATCAAACAATTATTTATTGAAATTGTGTCAAATAAACTCTAATTTCACGACATATTTTTAAATAGGTCTCAAATAAGTTTATTTTTTATTCATGATTTTTCACAAAAATTTTCGTAATTTGAACTTACCAAAATAGCCTTATCATAATTAGTAATTATTTTTATTTTAAATTTAGAGGTGTCAATGTTTTATTATTTCTTTTGGGGTTATTATTATTATTGTTATTTCAATTTGCTAGGTTTGGTACAACGATAAGGAAAGGTTTTTTTTTTTTTTTTTTTTTTTTTTTATTTTTTGAGTTTGTTTATTCGTTTAATAAAAGTTTTTTTTTTTTTTTTTTTTTTTTTTCAGGGGGTGGGGGAATTTTTCCGTTGAAGTTAGGTTTTGCATATATGGTAAAATTTAGCCATAATTATGTAGCTGTACGTAAATTACATTATTAAAAAAACCACATTAGAATATTGTTTTTTGTAGACACTAAAATATTATCGTGATTCACGTTTTTTTTAGAATATTATTTTTTTTATAGACATTAGAATATTATTGTTTCCTTAAGTTACAATTCACATTTTTTTCTCTCACCTAAAGAAAAAATCTTGTAAAATGAAGATGCCTGAGAATAAACTATTATCAGGCAAAGTATTAAAAAATGTTTATGTCAATTTTCATTTAGAAAATTCTTTAACTTAGAGAAAACACAACTTTATTATTTTTATTTAGTGGATTCATTGAATTATTTAATTCTTATTTCATGAAACAATAAGTGAAAATAAATATGAATTTTTTTCCCCTTCAAATTTAGTATAGTTGTATAAATTTTTCTTGTAATATAGCCCACGTGTAATGTGTATTCTTTTCTTTTCTTTTCTTTTCTTTTCTTTTTTTTCTTTTTTTCAATAAAACACCAATGCTTTTTCAAAATTATTGATTCTCAACCATCGCATTTTGCCAACTTCATAGAATTTCATTAATTTTATTTGCCAAACCCACCACAAATTTTGTCAATATTTTCAATTCGTTCCCCACGATATGTTTGGTTAATTTTAATTAACGTGGACCATAATACGACTTTCAAAACATATAAAAAGTTCATCTAAAAAACTTATATAAATTATATTAAAATTAAGGCTATTTAGATTTTATGATGTGAATATTTGACATCTTAATCAAAGTTAAAATAAGGAGATCTTATAATACAAAAATAGTCAAATTTCGTGAAAATTTGTAACATGATTTCTGACTTTTTTTTTTTTTTTTTTTTTTTTTT